>JAVSBT010225752.1:0-13096 GCA_033118115.1 Pharyngocirrus eroticus | reverse complement strand
ATTTTGCCGGACTCCTGTGTATACATTTAGTTGGCCAATTTAACCATCTTTATAAACATTCAATAATGCAAACAAATTGTGACAATATACATCCAACTTACTTTAGGTGGGAGAAATTATTCATGCAGGTCCTGGACAATTAAAATACAAAGCTATAATTATAGCACCAAGTGTGAGTAAAGATGCCAGACCCATATCAGAACAAATGAAGGATGTCAAGACAACACTGAAAGCTGTCTTGCTCTATGCAGGACAGCAACTAAAAGTTCTTTCCATTGCAATCCCAGCTATCTCAGGAGGTTTGATATCATGTTTATGTATTTTATTTATTGATCCAAGGTGCTAGTCAGCATCAAACGTTTATGATATCAGGAATCACAAGTAAAATCCAGCCATCTGCTCCTTTAAGATATTGAGACAAAAACTGTATGGAAATAATTAATATAATTATCAACAAGAAATACTAAAACTTCATGTAAAAAAAAATCAGAACATTATGTCTTGACATCTCCTTAAATCACCTTGCTAGTAATATTTTAATGTTATAACTAATATATTTTCTTTATTTATAAGGCAGAGCAGGGTATCAGCCAATTAAAATTGCTGAAGCTATGATAGAAGGCATCAGGGAATTCCTAAACATGACAAATAGAGAGACTTTAAGGGAAATCCACTTGATAGATATCAATGAACAATTTATTCAGCACTGGAAATCAGAGGCTGATCGGAAAAATATCTATTTTGAAGGGACTTCAGGCACCTATGATCCTGGAGGACAAAAACAGAAAAAAGGTACAAAAATTATGTAATTGTCATTTTCACAGGAAGTAATACATTGAAATGTCTTCATGCACATGTATGTGAAAGATTCTATTCTAAAAGTGCTCGAGACTGTCACAAAATACAGTTGGTAACAGTTACAAGACATTCACAGGAAAACTAAGAATACAAGAATAAAGATAAGGAGAACTGAACAAGAAGGTTAGAAAGTGTCATCTGTTAGAACAATTGGAAAAGTGTGCTATGTGACTGCTGTTGTTATTTGACTAATATTCAATTATTTCATTACCAAAGTAGGTACAGTCATGGTGGACCTCCCTGAATACTGGGAGGATATGGGCGACAAAACTGTCATGAAAATTGATCTTCCTAGAAGATCTCAAGAATACAAGAGTGTGAAAAAAAGATTTATGGATGAAACCAATAACACATGGACTGTAGATAAGGTAAATAGGCAGGTTTTCAATTTTTGTTCGAAGATTTATTTATCACCTTCTTCTTTGTGTTTACTTTATAGTGTATATACGTAGTACAGTGGTTTAGCATCCATGGTTGTAACACCTTGATGCCACTATTTTGCGCCTTTTGGCTCAGTACTTCCGACTTCAGCCTGCTTTTCTGTCAGGTTGTGTGCTCCCTTAGACTTTTTTTGCCTTGAGAATGAGAGACAGATAACGACATTGTTTTCGGCCATTGCCACCTGTCTTCTTTTATTTTACATCCTTTCCGCTGGATAGGGAAACAAGCCAGATATTTCTGATTCACATAACAGAGCAGAGTTCAACAGTACTTTAGCCAGAAAGAATTTGCCTCATGCCATTGGTGTATGCCTAATCCTTGATCATGTGACTTTTAAAACCACTACACCACTTGTTCCCCTTAGATTTATTTATTATCTTTTGTTTTCAAAGGAGTGTGTCCAACATAACTGTTTTCAAAATATATCCCCAGTGAAAGGATACCGCTGTAAGAAAATTTAAACTAGGCCCTTGCAACATAATACGATTAATAGATTTCATTCTTTTCAGATAATAAGGGTCCAGAACAGAGGACTATATATACCATTTGAACATAGAAGAACTGAAATGGCTTCAATCAAACCCCCCTTGAAGGAGATCATGCGGGAACTATGGCATGGAACTACACTTGAAAGCCTTGAAGAAATTGTTCGCAATGGTTTCAACAGAAGCTTTGCAGGTGTAAATGGTACCACTTTTTATCCTACTACTAGTTATAAGTACTAACCAACTCACCCTTTTATTCATAGTACACAGATGTACAAACATGCAAAGATTTAGGAGAAGATTTTGAAAGTAAAGAGAGTTGCAACTTTTTATATTATTGAAATTCTTGAAACTAAAAATGAATTATTTTAATTTCTGGCCTGTTTTTAGGAACAGTTTATGGAAAGGGAACATACTTTACCTGCAGAGCCAGCTATTCTACCCAAGACAAATATGCAGTGCGAGATTCAAATGGAAATAGATATATCTTTTTAGTGCAAGTGTTAGTCGGGGATTATGTCAAAGGCAACTCAGCACTGCTTGCACCTCCCTCAAAGGGCCTTGAAGATCCTACAATCAGATATAACTCTACTGTAAATAACCAAGCAAAACCAACTATATTTGTCACATATCGTGATAATCAAACGTATCCAAAATATATGATTAAATTTCACTAACAAGAGAGGTAATTATTCAAAAATCATAACTGAAGAATAAACAAACAAGCAATGGTATGCAAAACACACCTTGAGACACGCCCACTACTAAATATGGCCATCATTATCAAATGAATAATAATTGGTCATGACCATGGAAAAAGGTGTCAATCAATATCTTATTTTTCACGTGGTATTCTTACATCTTCGTCCCTTCTTCGAATGGATTAGTTAGTTACAAAAATGGAACTTCACATTGGGTAGGGGATAAAAAAATGTTAATGAGGGTTTATGTATAAAAAGTTACACCTGAAAGAAAAAGAATGTAGAAATATTTTAAGCCCTATCAAGCAAATTTATTACATTAAAGATAAGCAATTAAGCTCATAAATAAAAATAAGACTATTTTATATATGTATGGATTGTTGAAAAAAACGCTTTATTTTTATATCTAAAATCTCAACAATCTATGGGAGATGGTGAAAACTAAATACATTGGAATTGACCACCAGTCCTCTTATATGAAAGGAGTTTGATTTAATAAGTAGAATGTTACCTTTGTCTGAGGCCTCAAGCCTTCTCTTTTTCATAGGCAAGTGACTCTAGTGTTTCTTATAATATCTCTGTGAGTATGTTTGTTTATGTAATGTTTGGTTTGAGATGAAGAGAATCAAATGTTTTGAATAAAAATGTTTCAAATACAGTGCATCCTAAAAGTTTAAGTTCTTTATTTGATATATATATATTTGCATAAAAATACAAATCCACAAAGAAATACCAAAGAACCATATCCCACAGTTTTTACAAGAAATTGAGACAGGGAATAAATCACAGGGGGAGATCATTTTTTTCCATTTGGAATGGCCGTACAATAATTTTTTTCATTCCTAAGAGATGTGAACTTTTTCTATAGGACTTTAACATTTGCTTTAATATTTGAAGTATTATTCTTAAATAGGGCATACAACCATCAATTTACTACCTCCGGGTCAGGGTTAGAGAAAAAAGTTCTAGGCCAAAATGTTATTCTGAAACCAAGGCAGACTAACAAAAAGTGCAACATCTATACAAAAAGAATGCCATGCATCCTTTGGTGCCCAAATGCGTAAAATCTTTGTGTAGCTTCATTTATTCTGGGGTTCGGGGGCCATAATAACATGACATCTTCAGGGCTCAACATAGGGAATTTTTTACACTGGCCCAGGTGGACTTGTAGGAATTTTTTCTACTGGCCCGCCATCAGGATCCACTGGCCAGTATTTTGAATTCACTGTCCCGTCCATTCTCCACAATGGACTTTTCTTCACACCTGGGAGAGTAGGAAAACAAACCCACTGTCCTGTACAGACCCCTTACAGTCAGAATCTAGTATCCCACCTTGATAATCTGTGGGTCTGGGACCTGTGGGAATTCAAACACTAGGGAAGTTTAGAAAAAATCAAATTTATGCAAAGCGTTATATTTGTTGACGATATTAAAAGACAAGATAGCACCATTGCCATGATAAAATAGTTGAATGGGAGAATTATTGGTTTTGATGAGGACTAAATCCAAGTCCGCTTAGATTATATTTTCTCTAATTCCCCCTCCCCCCCCCCCCATTAAAGGTAGGTATTTATAAGAAAGAGAATAGTTTTAAATTCATGGCTGTTGGTACTTGCATATACCCAAGTGATACCTGGTGGTGAATCGAATGGTGAGGTGGTTACATACATTTAAAACCATCATCAGACTGGTAACTTGCTCTTGTATGACCATTATATTCTATACGACAAGACCTTTTCTATGCAGGGCATGGGACTGTGTTACCTATACTCATGCGTATAGCGAGACGTGAATAATAACATTAAACGGTGGGCCTCAAGTGGTGGATTCATTTCAAGATTAATTCCGTTGCCTGTTCCATGCTCAATTTTAACTTTTTAAGTCATTCTACAGATTCATAGGCTGTAAAGGTAGGTAGAGTCATGTAAGGTGAATGAATATAGGATCAGTTACTCGCTACTTGTAGGTTTAATGTAATATTTTCATTTCACTTTCGTGTTGATGAGTTCTTTTAAATGTATGAGAATAACCAAGCCATGCATGAAGTATGACCTCATACTGTTGCTGTACAATGCATGTACAGTATAATAAGGAAGTTTAATGTAGTATAGAGCTGAGGACATTGAATCAAGTATATTTAAAGTGTATAATTATGTATTCCTTATTTTTCTGTATATATTCTGTAACTGTTCATTATTTGTCATATCAGTGATCAAGATCTCATGGAGATTATCGAAAGCTTTGATAATAAATCTTTCAATTACAAGGGCTATATTTGTATCGGAAGAACTTATCATAGCACTTCCTGACCAACCTTTATATTTCTAGAAATAGTACCAAGTATATAGAAAAGTAGAAAAAAGAAAAATATCATAATAACAATTAATTAAAAAATACCTTTGTATTAGAGTGTTCAACTAATCTACACTCTTTTTCAATCAATATGATGTTTCACTTTGATCATGTCAATTCATGTATAAATAAGATGTCTGCAGATTTGAAATGAATAATATACTAAATTCTTCCTCTATCCTAAAAGGTGCATTAGGTTGGTGCTTATCCCTGTAGCACAAAGGACTGGAAGCTTTCACACACACACACACACCCTCACACACACAGACAGGAGGTTAGTCTGTTGCTGATTACTTTCCATGGTGCCCATTTAGAGTTTCCTGGATGAAGAGAAATTGAAATTAAGTATTTTTCCCAAAGACACAGATACGGTGAGGTATTAAACCTTCAACTCTAGCCCCATGCTTTGTCACTGAGCCATCATGCTTACAATTTTGGGGTAACTATTTTTTCTCCCAAACCTTATGCTAAAAGCTTTCAAGATTCAGAGATTGGAACAGACTTTACAGAGGAGTCAAGTATTTAAAGTATGCCAAGCTTTGAAAAAAATAACCAATCCAATATAAAACAATTTATCAAAGCTATAGCCTTATATGATTTTTTTATCATTCCAGGTTAAAAGCAAGTTGAAATCCACAATTGATTGAGAGTCCCTCATCCTACATCAGCAATATGCCATCCAGTATTACAAGATGTCTTCTGAGAAAGTAAAGGCATTACCTCTATTGATAAAGGACAAAATATCTAACTAATTACTGACAAAAACATGCTTTATCTCATCTCTAAATTTCTTCAAAAATCTGCATTTGAATAATTTTGCTTATCATTTTAGAAAAAGGCAGCATTTGGAGGTCTGGTAAGAGTACATGATAATAATGATGGCTTCGCCATTTACATCAGAGAAGGAAAACTTTACCAGACTTGTACACTTAATTAATGATTTGGGGCTGAAGGCTTTCCAGGAAACTTTAGATCATTATGCAATACGGAAGGCTACAGTCTGTGGGTCCCCTATACCTACTTTCAATGATGTACTGCAGAATAACCAGGCGATTTTGATTCAAATTAAAGGTCCTGGCAAAGGAAAGCCAATCACAGCAGTACAGTTGGCACAGTTATATCCAGGGGGAGGGATAGTGGTCTCCCCCAAGGACTTGGATATCACACTCTGCTTTGTCCTTTTGAGGCAACATAGACTCTGTAATCTAAAAGCTCCAGTAACAACAGGGTGGGACAAGGAACCAGCACCAACAGATACATCATTAGAAGGAAGCCTAGCCCAATTAAAGTATATCAGAAATATCTTAGCGCATTCAAATTCGTCAGAACTGTCAAATGTTGACTTTAGCAATTATTTCCCTGCAGCATCACAGGCAATCCAAAATATCAGTTCAAAGCTCCCCCTTGGAATATTTCATGTCGATGTAAAGGATGTCAAAAAATATGAAATTGATCCTATTACTGTACAAGTCCATGACCAATCAAAAGAAATAACCAAAACATGGCAACGGCATGAGGCTAATGTAGAGCACAAACAAGAAAAATACCACAAGGAGATGTTGGATACAGTGCAAGAACTGGGGAAAAAACTTGACAAAGACCAGAAGGAGTTAAAAGAAACCATAAAGAAACTGGAAGAATACCTAGTCAAGAAAATAAGTGAGCAACAGACTGTTATAGGTAATACATTTTATCCCAACTTTTATTACCTAGATGCAAATACAATTTCTTTCATAGAAAAATTAGTATAAGTTTCAAAATTCTTAATTAATTTTTCTGAAATCTTGTTCAATCTAACACCAACTACATTTTATTCATTTGTTTGACAGTGGCTTTCTACCAAATGCTATCCCAATGCTTCTTGTATAAAGAATAACATTTCTATGTTCATGTGAAATATGAATCTATTCGTTTCCCCAGCCATGACTGTATGTTCTCAGCTGGAACTCCAGGAAGTAAACCTGCTTCAACAAGCAACAAACATACAGGTATGTCAGGCTTAAATAATTGTTTCCCTATCCAGCCGGTACGTGTGGCCCTGTGTAATAACTCCAAGGACCAACGAACCTATACACACAAGTGGGTTTTATGGTAAAATTATAATCACGTGAGCTTTTAAGTTAAACGTAATATCTATAAATTAAAACATGGGATTTAGAAATGCATGGTAGAGAATAGGCGATAGATTGTTTGAAATTTGAGATATAATAAACATGTATTTCGTTTACAAAGCTTTGGTTGTGCGGAATGGGAACGCTTTTGATAAAATCATCTTTTTCATCACTCCCTATAAGTGCCTATAGTAAACCCTTTTGTGTCTTATCGGTAACGGTGGCTGAAAAGATGTTGTTTGTCTCTCACTCGCTACTAAAATGATACAATTGAATGGAAGACCATTCTTAGGGATTGTTGGATAACTGTTCAAGAACAGGATAGACTATATATACTGTGAACATGAACATATATATGAATGAACAAATAAAAAAAGGATGTATCAATTGCCATTTTTTTTACTATTGAACCAAAATGTTCTCATTTTCTTAAACAATATCTTGTGACTCTTCCCTTTTTTCCCCTTTTGTTACAGGGTTTACTTTCACCAGTACTGTTAATTTCCCTCTCAGTTATTGCCTTATCATCAAGGCAAGGTCAAGCGACCACACTGTTATGATTTGACCCGCCACCGTCCACAGCGTCATCTGGTTGACAGTCAATTCAATCTTCATAAATGACTGAGACTACATATTAGTAGTTGAAAGCTTTTGAATGTCAGCAACATTGTTACCACCAGTTTCTGACAGAGTACAAATCCTTTATTAATTGCACTATGGTTGATCTCTCATCCAGTAAGGCACCATCTGTAGTAACATGATTTAGCTTTTTTTTAAATACAGTGAACTCCCGTTTTCTCGAACCCGGATAACTCGAATAATCCCTCTATTTCGAACAAAAATGTCGGTCCGGACAAAATTCCTATTAATGTAATGCTAAAATTGTATGTTAATCATTCAAAGGCGCTCTTTTCCTATAATGGACAGATTTGAGAGACAGGGTGCTGCAGTAATGCGTTCGTGATATAATTATCAGCTGAAAGTATTGTTTTCACCTTCCATCTGGTTCTCTTACATGCCAAGTGATTATAAAATATTGGTAATCTCCAATAATCAATGCATCATTTTAGAATATATAATGCTGAATACATACTCTGTCTAGTTTTGGGTATAGTGAATTTTCCTGTAGATTTAACTTTGACCACAATTTGGCTCCACTACTTAATTTATTCATAACATAACTATTTAGTTTGTATCATAATCCTTTCCCATCAGACAGAATGAAAAGCTCTGGCATTATTGATAAAAGCAAAAAAAAAAGAAGAAACAAATCAATGAGACCTTTTAACACAAAAATAACCCTTTTTATAAATCCCGAATGATTGTCATTTGTTCACTGCTTTCGCCAAAATTTGTCAGTCTACTTTTATTAATTATCCAAGTGGACTTTTTCACCAACAGCTCAGCAGTGTTATACCTTTATAATTTTTGGGATCATGTTATATTTTTATTTTTAGTCGGAATTCAAAAGGCAAATTGAAGAACAAAGATCAGAAATTGAAAAGCTGAAACTTCAGATGACAGGTAAAGGACATAATCCAGAAGCATTGCATAACAGTCAGATGGAAGAAATAACAAGCATGGCCACTAAAAATGGCATGTTGATGAATCCTAAAACTGCAAAGGGTTGCATAATCATGACATTCTATTGTCTGCCTTCAACTAAAATTCCAAATATTGGAGAAGAAATGCCAGTATTGTCTGAAATCATGACAGATGTTTGCATCACAGAAGAAATGAAGAGATTTATTGGAGGAGATGGGCATAGACTTTATGCCAGTGTTACATTGCTTGATATCAAAACAGTTAAAACCTCCAGCAAAAATGTGTCTTTGTTACTAGATATCTTTACAAATGGATTCCTGCCTGAGAAGACTCATTTGGATAAGCCTGAGAAGACTCATTTGCATTTGAACAAGCCTATGCCTCAAGCTTGTGGGGGTGAATGTTTCAACAAAAGGTATCAAAGAAACCTGCTGAAATGGTTACTTGATGCAACATCTTCAAATATAAAGTACCCAATTTTCTCAAGACAATTGTTAGACTTTGCCAACAACCACTTGAACAAGATGGAAGATTTGTACATAATATACGTTTCCCGATCTATGTGGCATTTACTTTACTGGTCAAGGCAAGATGCTAGGGAAAATGTCAACCTTGCTAAAATTGCTTTTAAACTAAGTACTCTACCAAATGCAAGCATAGGGATGGTCTTACTGCTTGATAGTTGTCTGTGTCTACAAGAAGGCCATTATGACAAGCATGAATCTAGCCTACATTCACTGATGCTGCTGATGATACAAGACACAGTTGCCTGGAGAATTTGTTTAGAATTGATTGAAATGTTCAGTCCTATCAGGGAAATTCTATCAAATACTCCATTGGTGGACCTATTGAAGAAGAAACATACCAGCATTGACCTTTCAGGTAGGTCATTGCTGCAGCCAATTTCATAACAGGCTCACTAGATTGTTGAAGTGTTGGTAATGGGGTACACACACATTCAGGGGGACCACCTGAATATCTCCCCAAACTTGGGCAATCTAGTTACAAATAGGGCCATACTGAAGATAGAGATTATGCACATGTTTCATTCATGCAGTTGTCTTTTTCCAGTCATCACTATATTAACAGCATTTGACATATATAGCGATGAGTCTGAATAAAGACAACTGTGTGAATCAAACATGTGCATGATCTCTTTCTTCCGAAATATACCTATTCATAATCTTGAGTGCGGTTTAGGGGCGCCACCTGAATTACCAGGAGCCCCATTGTACCAATAAGCAATGTGGATCAATTTATGCAATACTTCAAGTAATCAAAAACACAAGAGACCATAATAAGGATAATGTACTCAGCAACCAAGTTGAAGTTGAAAATAGTACATGTACAAACTTAGATGAATTTCAAATGAAAAACTTTATTGGCCTTAGGCATGAATTATATCTATATAAATAAAAACAAAACAAAGCTAAAACAAGATTATCAACCAGTTCCTGGACCCTTGACATTCATGTCATGATTTTTTTTCTACTTAGTTCTGACGAAACATCCACAATTATTAGCTGATCAAAGGAAATCAATCATTGAGGCAGCTAATGAGGAGTTGGTTTGGGAGGGTGTGCCTGTTGACAACCAACCACAAATCCCTCTCCTAGTTACTCGAGAAGTAGAGGGTCACCCAATAACAGATTCAAAAGAAGGAGATTCGGCAGAGCAAGGTAGTAAATTGCAGTATATTAATTCTAATTGGAAGTCACACTGTGACAGTAAAACATAATTATAATCCCATAATTAAAGATACAGTGCTTGTGTATATGATTGATGACAGAGGTATCTAAATTTATGAAAATGTTAAAAAGAATAAAGTCACTTTTCTCTTAAATTTCTAGGTACTGCAAGTGCAAAGAGTGAATCAAAAACTAATTTGGACCCAGGGTTAAGCTTCCAAGAACTGAGATCAGAGTTTCCTGTGAGAAGGACATCAGCTGCTAGTCCTTGTAAGTTTTATGATCTTTTTGAGAAACTTTTTAAAATTTAGCTCACAGTTGTAAAGATAAGATACATTTGCATCGGCAAAGCAAGTACAGTATTCATGAATATACTCATTATTCAACAACAATAACAGCGTTATAACACCTTCCTCTCTTATATTGATAAGTAGGAACAAGAATGTTTCTATTTCTATTTCTATGATATACTAGCATGCCCCATTACTGAGGAAAGTCGCTAGATTAGAACTAAAACATTAATATATGGACTGTCAACAAAATATTGGGTTAAAGAATATCAAAGAGTCACACAAATAGGAAAGAAGAATCTAACAGTCTATTGCTCAAGATATAATTTGAGGTTGGAACTAAAATCATTAATATCAGTACTGTCAACAACATATTGGGGTCAAGAGTTCCACAGAGTAACACACATAGGAAAAAAGGAATGTTTGTAGGAGACTATTGCTCTAGACGTAATTTCTAATGAAAAGTTTCTGTTATTTGAGCGTCTTGTGCCTTTTGGGTTTGGTCTTGGAGATTTTGAAAAAAGAACACAAACGTTTGTGCCTTCTCCTCATCTCTAAGGAGTCCCACCCGAGGTCAATCAAAAGAGTTGAAACTCTCGATTAAAAAGAATAGTTATTGGAAACAAAACGTGCCGCACATCTCTGAACAGACTCTAACTTTGCGATGTCTTTCTTTGTATGAGGAGACCACACAGATGAACAAAACTCCAATTTAGTGAAACATATGTACAATATGATCCTTGTTTGATGGAGGTATTGCAAAAGTGTAAATTTCTTCGCAGGAATGCTAAGGTAGATTTAGCTTTTTTAGTGATCTTGTCTATCTGTAAACATCAGATGAGCTTTTTGCTTATGTCTACTCCCAGGTATGTGCAGGAATCTTTAATTTCCAACATGAATTCATGCAGAGTGTCGCTATCCAAAAAGACTTTTTTGAGATGAGACACATGAACTACCTCACATTTCTGAGGATTGAACTCCATACACCACAAACGTTCCCAAGCAGCCAAGGAATCTAAATCGTTTTGCAAAATGTTCATGTCACTTGGATCTTCTATAATTCTATAAAGGGCCACATCATCAGCGAAGAGTCTTACAAATGTTCCAGGGGAAACATGTGAAGGTAGATCATTAATGTAAATTAAAAATAATAAGGGTCCAAGCACACTACCCTGAGGGACTCCAGATGTAACAGAGGTTGGAGAACTGGTTGCACCCTCCAGTAAAACGGTTTGAGTGCGACCGGTTAAGAAGGACCTTATCAATTCCAATGTGCTTCCTTTTATCCCGTAGGTAGAGAGTTTGTATGATAGGAGCCTGTGGCTGACCTTATCAAATGCCTTTGAAAAATCCAATAGTATCAAATCGATACATCTACCTTTCAGGGAGGATGCAAGGTCATGGATTGTGGTAATAAGCTGGCTTTCACAAGAATGTTTTTTTCTGAAGCCATGTTGTTGATTGCAAACTATACCAAAGGAGTCCAAATGTGTCATGACTGAGGAAGAGATGATGTGTTCCAGAAGTTTACAGCACACAGAAGTTAAGGAAATTGGTCTGTAGTTTGAGGCCAAGTCCTTTTTCCCCTTTTTTGAAAATGGGTACTACATTTGCATGGCACCAAGCTTTAGGCAATTGATGTTGAAAAGGGCTTGCACGGAATATCAAAGAGAGAGCAGGCGCAATTTCGTTGGCTGCTATCTGAAGGAATCTGGATGGTATATTATCTGGACCAGTGGCTGTGTTGGTTTTGATCTTTTGCAGAAGTGTTGCTACTCCATCTACAGTAATGATAATTTCATTCATCTCTTCAACTTGAATATCTATTGGTGGTGGGTTACCTGTGCTAATAGGGGAAAAGACAGAAGCAAATTGCTTATTTAAAATGTTTGCCTTCACTAGTGGATTTGAGCTTATTTGGTTTCCATTTTTTAAAGAGCTCACACCAAATGATTCGGTTCTTCTAGACTTCACAAAAGAATATAAATTCTTTTTCTTTGAGGGATCATTTACAAAGTTTGCAATAAAGTTGTTTTGAGCCTGGCGGCATGCTTTCCTACTTTCTTTCTTGATTGAAGCCACTCTTGCCCAATCACAAGCTCTCTGTGTTTGGGTGGCTTTTTGGTAGGCCCTTTTTTTTCTTCTGGACAGGTGAATGATGTCTCTAGTGGCCCATCTTTGGTTGAAACGTGAAGAGGAAAGCTTTGAGGGAACATGTTTTTGTAATGTTTCATGGATGAAGTTGGTAAAAGCCCACCACATGGTATCTATTGGAGTGTCAATATTATTAATAGTGAAATCAGAGGACCAATGCAGTGTATCATTCAGTAAGGCAGCCTTGTTAATATGCTTCCAGCGCCATAATTTTCTCTTTTGTGGAATATGCAGTTAGGAGATTAAAACTGTTGTTTAAAATACAATTTTGCAATATTCTAGTTTCTGGTACAAGTAATATGAGAAACTCATGGACAATAGTTGTTACTTCAATTACTTACTTACTTACTGGTCCTCTTCACGCCCTAGATGGCGTATGAGGCTACACTGTATCTGATGCCATTTCTTCCTATCCTTTGCAGTTGTTTCCGTGTGTTTCCATGACTTCCATCCAAGTTTGTTCCTTTCGTT
>JAVSBT010225641.1:0-13096 GCA_033118115.1 Pharyngocirrus eroticus | reverse complement strand
TTGAGTGACATCAAACTGTGGCTTAAGATGTCCTTAAGCTAAAAATATATACTTTTATAGCATTATCTTTTATAAAAGAATGATTATTTGGCACATATGTTGATGCATATCCAAAAAAGCAATTAGACCCTCATGACGCCTTAATGTTTATAGCATCAATTCTTTTCTGACTAGATAAAACACTACAATTCCAAACACAAAATTTGAGTCTAAATACAAATGTATTTGTTAAACTTTTAATAAGGTCATGACAATATGCTTATGCCACTGTCATAATTGCTATTCCGAAAGCCATACAAACGATTTTGGACTATTTCTTACATCTAAGAATTGTTTTACAGCGTTCGGAAGAGAAGTTGTGACCTTAGCATTACATTATCATATCATAACCATTTCATCACAAGAATATATTTTGAAAGGATAAATATAAACATGACATCTACCCCATAGAATCGAGGTAATCAAACTCCTCTTGTGTTCTAACTCTTAGCAAATTCATTGATTTGTTCCAGCAGTGATGTTGAGCTTCTTGGTGTGTCATAGCTGTTGCACTACTCGGTGTAAAACACCATTGATCCATGTCTCTAGCTATTAAAAGGCAAAGACAGATTAATGATTTCACAACAAGCTAAAGGATAGTAAACCTTTAAATGAAAATTAGTTGACCATTTGGTTTCGAATTAGATAGTCAAAGTGAAGATATATTAAAAATTAAGATATTTTGTATCTATCCACTAACGGAAAATGCAATGCTCGCTACCTAGATGTAGCAAGACTGAAGGATAATTTTTCATACTCAGTAGCTTAAATAATTAATCAATTAAAAAGAGATTATGTAGGTTTCAGGATTAAATTTTCAATTTGCAACATTTAGAGAAGAATTCATGTACAGACTACACAGTATCTTTTGATATAAAGAATAAACTTTCTATGAGTGATAAATTGCATAAAATGAATTGATTTTGCTCACAAACAGCTGATCCAGGGCAGCCATTTTCTTCAGTACATGGTTTTACAACTACAAAAGAGTATGACAAAATACAATATAAAGATTTGATAGTGATTTTGTTTTATTCAGCAAATGTCATGAGGATACAAAAATAATACAGTGTATAACAGTGTGATGATGATAATAATTTTAAAAAAAAAGAAAAGAAGAAAAAAAAAGCTCAATGAAAGTGATTTACAAGATAGATTTAAAATTAACATTTGCCTGGGATAGCCCATTAAAGTCAGACACTTATTTCCAATGGGGTCCCACAGGAGATCATTTTGTAAAGCCAGCTTATATCAATTTAGTAATATTTGACTATAAATTGGACCAACGAAGTCAGTTTTCAAGCAACAATCTTATTGTGTGAATAGAAAAATATCATTAATTTTACAAAATACAAAGACATTTTTATTGTACCATGAATTGACCTAGCTGGAAGAATTTTAAAAATCATGTATATTATGCAAAATATACATGATGTGTCCCTCCTGTAGTTTCACCCTTACAAAACCATTATTCAAAAAATAATCTGAGATTTTTGCAGTAACATGCATACACTAGGTTTTTATTTGGCATACACTAGCATAGAGTCTAGTGTATGCTGCTTACAATGGTCAAAAATGTTACAACTATGACCCCTTCAGCAGTCATAGTTGTAACAAGCAGTTTGTTGTGACTACATTGATTGTACTATATTGATCAGTTTAATGGTAATATGAAACAGAAAAAAGCTACCTTTAATACTAGGGGTGTTTGTCCATATTGTAAACACATTTACTTCAAGGAAATACAAATCATTCAAAGGATTTATTGATTATCATAAATTATGTTACACAGGCCTTGAAATCTAGAAAAATCCTTGGTGCAACAAGTTGCACCAAGGATTTTGTTCTTTTACACAATAAAGTGACAAAATAAGGTGCTTATTCCGAATCAATGCAGCTAACAGTTCCTATAGACACAGTAATAAATAAAATCAATCAAAAAAAGTCAGAATAACAAGAAGAAACATTTATTTTTTATTTTTTTTTCTTGGTGCGATTCATCGCACCCGTAATTTCAAAACTTCAAGGCCTGGTTACAGAAGTACTCTAGCAAAATTGATGTATAAATATAGGGCTTTAATTACCTTCTCTATGGTATTGACAAATGGCAGATTCTTTAATTGAAATCCGTATGTCAATAAATTCTGAATTTAATAGCAATAAGGCACTGGTAAGATCAGCTATCTGTGGACGATTAGGTGCCCAGCGACTCCATGTCATTATTTCACCATTTATATAGCGATAGTTTCCAATAACATCCATGTTTGAACCACTTATGTAACTAGGTTTGAAAAGAAAATGTTTTGTACATTATTGCATTTTATGTAGGCTGAAGAACATTTACCTCTACAAGATAAACTTAAAGAAACCAACGTTTTTAAACTTTACTAGGTGACACTAGACACTGTCAGGGATTTGTGATTATGACTTACCCATAAGGAAAAGTCAGTTTAATATTGAAAAACCCACGAAACTCAAAATGAGTCAGTTGCAGTTTATGTAACAACAACAACAACCTGACAAGGTACCCTACTATAGTACTATGGCCTAATCACAGGTTGAAGGATACAAACAAGAAAATGAAAAAAAGATAAGTGGTAAAGGGACCACTTGGTAGTGGTAGAAAAGGATATTTTCCAAGTACTGAATATTGATATACAATGCAACTTACAAATTTACACATTGATATGAAATTCTACCCTTTAGATGAACTATTAGATACTGAGAGGAGTAAAATCCTGACAGGGTTATGGATAGAGGGGAAATCCAAATTTGCCACATTAAAAATGGGGGTTTTCTGAGGAAGTATTCATGATTATTTACCTATTTTTCAAGATTTATCTTTTTAAACTTTGCTGTCATGTAAATTTAGGCAATAAATCTGTACATAGGCTTGAACAGGGAACAACAAAGATGTTATTTGCACAATTTAAGATGTGTTTGTATTCTCCATGCAAAACAGATCACCTAACTCCTTTTAATTGTTATGAGTAATTTAAGTTAAAAAAAAAAAGTGAAAGACAATTTTTTTATACCCAAAAGTGACAAACCAATTAATCAGTTTGGACTGGCTATCTTTTCAATATTTCACATTCCTTAATTATGATGCTTAAAAGTACAAGCAAGAATGACAAAAATCAATAAGAATCTTTTTTGCAGAAACAAAGTTTAGCACACACTGTCTATAAGTTGCAAACATTTATTTCAGATGCGAATTTACCCAAGTGTGTCCCTTAAACTTTTAAAGTAGTAGCATTTACTTACCCAAAAGTAATGCCATGCATCTTCAAATGGGTCAAAATAGCTTCACTACGAACAACTGCCAAGGAGCCACCTGCATGTTGACACAGTTGTTCAGAGTCAAGATACCTGTTACTGCTATCAGTTGACCAATAACATTGTTCTGTTCCATTGACAATGATAGGAGGTGTGTCACACAAACCTGAGATTTACCAAAAAGATATGATGTACATTATAGTCAGATCAACAAAGTATATCTTTATTTTGCACTGAAAAAAGTCTGATCTTAAAGGTTAAAACAAATCTAACCTGTTTGATCAGACTATGTATTCTTTAGATCATGAATTACCCTAGATAGTTTTTGAGTACAATTTTTTGTTAAAAAAACGAAATTGTAGCAAAGTCTAGATGATATACATGTATAATCTTCTTTGAAAAAATAAACTTTTGTTTGAAAATTTACTCAAAGTGCCTTACTAGTTAAACAGTGGCCAAGTTGATTTATGTCATCTACAGCCTGAATAAAATTGCCACAACTACAATCTATAGTTGTGTTGCGAGTCCCATCTGAAAATGTTAGTCCTGTATGGCATGTGTAAGTGACAGTCATAGTTCCAAAAGTACGTGTTGCATTTGTTTTTTCAGAGGCAATCAATTCACATGTTAAACCTAAAGATAAAGGAAAAAAGGAGACATGAAATACTAAATTTTGATGAAGACTTGTGTCAACACAAGTACAAACTGCTCTTCAAGCACATTTATTAGAAATAGCCAATGCTATAAAAGTATCCTGTTCAGCATTTACACCTAAAACAAGGTCTTGTTTCATTTCTAAATCATATTCATTTTCATCAAATACCAAAAGAAAAACCTCCTTATCAAATATATCTAAACACTCTTTCTTATAATTAATTAATCATATTCATGTTTTACATTTGACTGATTGATCTTTGGAAATGCCTTTTCATTTTTTTAATGAATGTTAATTTCAACAAGAGTAGACATCAAGACATATTGGCATTGAGATTCTGATAACACCTACTTGATTTTGTTTCACAGATTCCTCTAATATTAGTATCACAAGGGGTATTATGCAGCCCATTTCCCAGCAGTCTAAGGCATTGATATGGAACAGTACCCCTAGTTGGAGCCCATGGTATCCATGCCATAGGGTGTCCAGTCTTCTCCCATTTGTATATAGGATGTATTTCTAATGCATCAGCGCCAATATATGATTCATCACTTTTATCAATAGATGATAAGAAGAAACAGAAAGAACTTTTGTGAACTAAAAAATTATGATATCAATCAAAAATGCAAAATGTGGATCAATGGATTCAGCTGTTATTGCTTGAGGGAATCAAAAACTGTTGCTTGTAATCAATCCACAAAACTCTATTTTGACAGCCATACCTTTTTCAAAAGATATATGAAAAAAAATCAAAATTATAAAATTTAAGGTAAGAAACTGTTCTACAATGTCATGTTCTAGGTTTTTGTTTAGTTCCGACAAATAAAATGGACCAGGCTCTCAGACTAAAATTTGTGTTTTTTCAAAATAAGACAAATTGAAATGATAACCCTTACTCAAATTGAATTTTAAATAAAATTATTGTTTCACTAACCCACTTGACACTTGTTTTGCCTTATTCAATTCCTCTTGGTTGTAAATTGTAGCTGGATATAAGCCTAAATCATAACATGCAGACTTGTAGGAGCCATAGTTCAATGACTGATCCAGTTTGATGTAGCACACATCACTGATGTTCCTCACTATGATAAATTAAGCAATAGATATATTTGTGAAATTGTCCCTATAAAAGAGTCTCATAGAAACTAATAATAATCTTATATTTACTTCAAAACAAACACTTTATAAGCCTACATTGTACTATAAGTGATCCAAAACACATGCTTATATTTATAAAGGTGACTTTTCATATGACAAAATTAAGAGTGTTTTTATTACAAAGAACTAGAAGATTGAGAGAAGTCAGAATATTGACAATTCTCTGTAAAACACTCTTTATTTTGTTATATGAAAAGTCACCTTTCTTGTGTATTACGTATATTCATAACAGAAAAGTGGGTGGACAAAAGAATAGATTTGCGATACTACAAGCTAAAGAAACATGACATAATTATTTCTATTTCTATTTCTATAAGATACTAACATGCCCCATTACTGAGGTTTTATGGAATAGGCAGATCGAGATTGGAAGTCCCCTTGTGAATATTGTGGAAAATATGTAAAAAAAGACATTTGATATGTGTGTTCAGTGCGGAATTTTTTGACAATTAATCTTGTCTATTCTCAGATATTAAATTGAGATTATTATGTATGATACATGTATAAAAGGTATTGTAAAATATGTCTACCTGGTTGTTCACTTCGACATCCTTGTTCAATTGATGTGCAATTTAATTTGACTGTAAAAAACAACAAATAAAAAAAAGTAGGAAGAAGAAAGATATCTTCTTTTTTTAAAATTTAAATAAAAAATAGTTTTTTTATCATGATCAGCTGTTAAGGGAGCCTGGAACATGCTTCAAAGTAGTAATTAAAACCTTTTCTGACAGGATTTCCCATTGTAAATTCCCATAAAGATTTTTCATATTTCCATAGATGCAAAAATATATCAAAATTGTATTCAGATGATCTTTCTTCCCTTTGATGAAAATAAAAAATGATACCTTTAACATTAAAAAAAACCCATCAATTTTTACGATATTTTGAATCTTTGTATAAGTTATTTTACCATTTGGCTTTTGGCAAAGGTATCCCTTAATGTGTGTTTCCATATCATATGCTCGACCTATTACACCATTTCTAATAGTGAGCATTATCCTATTGAAACTGGTCTTGCCATTTGGTTGAGCATCTAGGAAGATTTGCATGTCAAGTAGTCTGCCATTATTCCACCTGAAAACACCTTCATTCTCAATATCAGTCAAACCAACATGGTGCAACCTGAAAAAATTGGGACAACTGAGCCAAATAGTGTTTGCATTGGTTTGGTCCAAGGATCAAATTCAAATAAAATGCAATTAAAAAATTAAAAATTTCAAGTGGTTCAAACACCAGTAACTCAACCACATATCTAAATAAAACACTTGTTTATATTGTTGGTTAAAGTCACTGGCTGTAGGATTTTCATGATGCTTTTTTTGCACACATGGTCTCTAAGTTAAACAAATTTATCATCAGAGTATTAAACCTATATTGCAATAGCCAACAGAAAAAAATCTGTTGGACTGGGATTCCAACCTACGACCTTGAGATTGCTGTTCCCATGCTCTTCCAACTGAGCTAAACATATCAACTGAAAGAAAGTAAGTTAGAATCCCTTATAGATGAACAAGAGTTCTTGCTACAATCTACAATAGGGGATACCCTGATGATAGATTTGTCTCTAAGTTCTTTGGTAGGTTGTTTTTACATGTAATGTTCTATCATTGATAAAGATAGGATTTGAAGAACGTCATACTTACCAATAGAGATCTATTCCCTCTGCAATTATAAAATCCACCAGACTTTGATTGTGGAGGCTTGCCAAGCTTCCTCCAACAGCTTCACATGTTTGTTGTGCATCATCCCAAGTTTTTGTATGAGCCCCAGTCCAAAAACAAGGTCCATTGTTTCCATACCGAGACGTTTGGCAAGGATCTGAAAAGTAATTCAATAAGATGAAAAAAAGGCTTTTAATCAAGTTACTGTGATAGGATGGTTAACAAAATCTTATATTATAAGACTTCATTACAAAAGGTGATTCTCAATATAAAACTTGATATTTATAGTGAAATTTGAAAAGTTGTACTTGTCACCTAAACATTTTTCAGAAGTGAATTCATAAAATGTTTTTTCAAAGAAAGAATTATTTTTCACAGACCTCTGCAAACTCCCCATGAACTGATATTTTGATTCATTGAATATGGGTTGCAAATGCAATCAATTGTCTTCACTGTATCTCCATCAAGAAAGGACAGCCCTTGATTACAGCGGTAAACAACAGCTTCATTGTTACCTTGTACTTCTCTGGTTGAATTGGGAAGTATTGAGGCAATATCACACCTGTTAGCTAATGGATAAAAGAAACATAAAAATGTATTAGGTTATGGGTGTCAGGAGATATTTACTGCAACAATTTGAATTTCACAGCGATATCAGTTGAAATTCAGGTAGAAATTTAGATAGTCAATAACTGGGAGATGCACACAACACTGCTTTAAATGAGCTGGGGTGGGGGCTTAGGCTAGAATGATAAAGCGATACCAAAGATGGACATTTTTTATGCTTGGAGACGTGAGGATTCATCAAAGAAGAACCTGGGCACCAGACAGAATATCTAGATTTTGGCCTTAAATAATTATTTAAAGATAGAATGGTAGAATAAACAATATGCAGTGTTACTGTTTAGTACAAGAAAGCAAATTTTCTAGGAGTATGTTGATAGTGAAAACTGATTCACTTCTTAGGGCCTGTTTAGTGTTTACACTGAGTCATTGAAAGTGACTTTATATTCGCAAATTTTAGATGCATTTCAGAAGTCTACAGTCTAAACAAAGTTGAATTTTCAAAGTCTATTGAAAAATCTTTTTGTTATCTAAAGAGATTTATCTTAAGGTGTTTGTTAGTTTAAACCTTGCTATTGTGCAGTCAATATAAAGACATTGACTTCAAGTCTCTCAAAGGATGACACACAAAGAATTGTGTCTCTGGCTTTAAAGACCCAACTTACAGGGGGGAGATGGTATACTACTTTTTTGTTCACAAAGGGAGTTGTGAATGAATTGAACAGTCATCCAATAATCACCTTTAACTATAAATGTTGGTCACACATGAAAAATATAGCATTAACTCTATTTAAAGTTATAATCCACAAATCATTGACTTACTGATGTGTGGCAAATACTGTTCATGATAAAGTCTTAGTCTATTGGCTCGTTCACCATGAGCCTGATGATATTGGTTTTCAGTTTAAAGAGGGTTTCATCATTCTTAAGGCAATTTGTCTGAAAAAGTTGGGTCTTTAAGAAATTGCAAAATCTTACCTAGAGAAATCGACCAATGTAAACTGGCCTAAAAACATTTAAATCTTTCAAAAGAGTAGAAAGAATCTTTGTTAAAACTTGCTAACTAGCGTTAACCAAGTCTATAGTGGATCTACAGGGTAAACACTGAACAGGCCTTTAGTTTGATAACAGACCAACCTTTAGGGGCTTGACAAACTGCTCTGAAACCCTGAGCTCCAGTTTGGGCTTTGAAAGTGCCAGTTGTAGGATCTAAGTAAATATAAGTTCCACTGCTGTAAGGCTGGCCAGGATCCCATCTTGTCCAAGTCAAAGGCTCCCCTGTTGAGTGCCACCTTTTTTTTTATAAACAAGTGATACATTACCATTACAATTTTGGTTATATCTTTAAAATTGAGTAATGCCAAAAGTAATGCCAAGAGTACTGCTTTAAAAAATCCTATCTTCAATATTCTTCTACTCGTAAAGGAATAGTTTAGAGTCGATCAATATACCTGAAAATTCCATCGATCTCTTCATCACTTCCATCTATCCAATACGCTAATGAAAGCCTGTGAGAAAACATGAAAACCTTGATTTCTGCTTTTTCCAGAGAGATATATAGCCATAGATAACAAAATATTTAGCATGACATTGTGTTGAGCTCAACTTGCTTAGGAGAATAGTTCTAATTCATTGTAATCAAAACAATAAGAAACAAATTGGAATTATTTTTTTCATTTATCTATATTATCATGAAACCATTTTGGTGATTTAGTTGGATATTGCAGTTTGGATGACTAAATTAAGTAACTGTCAACTTACGATAAGACACCTGCATTTATGACATAATCCATTTCAGCTTGACTGTAGATATGCAGTAAACCTTGATCAAAACTTTTGCAGTATTCTCTTGATTCTCCATAGTCCTGACCAGTGGGAGAAGTATGAATACACCATTCTGTAATGTCACGGACACCTGTGTAAAATTTCAGACCTTTAATATTTCTGTACACCATACATTTTACATTTATCTTCATATATAGGCAGAAACCATGGGATGGACTTCCTGAAAAGTGTTTACAACTAGATTCATTTAAAGCTAAGGACATTGCAAATTGATCAATTGGTTGATAGATGTGACCGACCCATTCATTTTTTTCAAAATGTTGTTTTATTGTCAAACTTAGGCAACCAAATCAAGTGAAATCTCTGTTTGCTTGTACATTTTCCATTAGAAATAAAGAACTATTAAGAGATTTTTTTTAAATGCACAACATTCTTGCATATTCTTTGAGATACATAGCACCTTGATAATTTCTGTAATTTCTGTGTATTAAAAAGGCAGAATGATGTCTAATTTACATGAAGATAAAATATTTTTTAAAAAGACATTTTAAAAACCAACCCATTTTTTGACACCAAATATTCCATCGACCAATTGATCAATATGGAATGGCCTATTTATGACATGTATATTTACAATCTATCTCATTATATTTAATTTTTACTACTTTGTTTAAAATTGTACATTTATTTACATATTTTAATTCACCTACTAGAATGACATATCAATAAAGAAAGATGATGGTAGTGCTTTCATAGTTATTCGTCTTTCACACTTATGTTTAATTGATTATCAAAACAGTGTAAAAGAGGCCTGCAGGAAAATAGCTCATGCTGAACTAGGCCACCTAAATAAAATGAAAAATAATTCAGAGATAAATATATAGTTCAATTAAAAAGTAGAAACTAAGATATTCTGTCCTAGAAAGTATAAGAAACAAAAATTATAAAACAAGGACTTTTCTATTATGATTCCAAGGGTTGCAATGTGATCTAGGTAGGATTACGTAACTTACTTGCCCTTGTCTGAAGATATCATATAAAAGCCTTTTGGGGATATTCTAAAAAAATGCTTGATAATACTTTTCCTGGTATTAACAAGACCATTTTCTCTCCAGTGCATGCTTTCACTTAGGTAGCCTTATGACTGTAGCACACTGGCTTTGTTAGGGCAGTGAACAAGGATAGGAGGCTCTGCGTGAGAAAACCTGGCAAAATCCAAATAAATTAGATCATGGGAGTCAGCCAAATCCATTCTTCTTTAGCATATTTTGCAAGTCATGAAATGTGTATGGATTTTGCTGATCCTCATAATCTGTGATTTTTGGATTTTGCTGTACATTTTGTATTTGCTTTAAGGACTTTTGGTGGTAGTCCAATGGTGGTATTTTCTTTTTACTCTCACACAAACTCTTCTCAATACCACTATGAAAGTAAAATCACTCATTTCGTATTATATGAATTGAAATGAGACAAAGCTATTTCAGTCTTAAAAGCTCTCAACAGAACACTTAATAAGAAAGAGAAAATAAAACACTTTTAAAAATTATTTGAACAGTATCAAAAACAGTGGCTTTTGTAGAAGTGTTTAGTATTATTGCTAATAGTTGTGACCTACTTGCATGAGCACCAGGGCACCCATTAGCTATTCCATTGCATGTGAATGTAACTTTTTGAAAAGAAATTACAAAAAATAGATGGTATCATTAACACTTCATCCATTAATTTTCCTTTCAAAAGAGTGTCCACTATTTTACTTGACAGTAGCTACATGACTTGAGGTCTGATTAGAGGAATATTCAGAATATTAAAAAAATGTTTTTTTCCATAGCAAAGGTGTCTTTAAAAATTAACGAATTTTTTTTGTTGGCATTAAAGGTAAGGAAGTCTTAGTGCCAACTGGAATTAATATTGATTATGGAATTATGAAAAATCTTTATGAGATGTAACATGGGGAAATTGGTCTGAAATGGCTATGATTGACACTTTGAAGCATGTCCAGACCAAATATCAAAATTAATGTTAAATTCTCACTAAGATTTTAAAAAAAAATGATTTTGATTTTTGTTTTCATATATTTCCGTTTGAGCAAAAAAATATAAAAAATGTATTCAGTTGTGGGAATCAAAAAACATGTTTTTAAAATGTTGAATACCCCTGCACATTAGTTATTTCAATTAACTATTTACCATTGTTTTCAAAAATGATTTTCTAAATTGGCTTGGTTTGAATTGATCTATTGGACCCTCACCTTGTTTTGATTGGCAAAAAGCCTTACTATTGAAATGACATCCCTTTGAATGGACTACACTATTGCTGTCAACCTGAGCACACATATAAATTTTATAAATAGTGCTAGTGCCCCAAATAGGCCATGAAAGTATATCACCATCAGTCCATCTGTAAACATTTTTCATAGGATTCCCATAAAGCCCTATCCAATGTTCATCAGACCTATAAAAAGGTGAACAATAATTATCATATCAAGCGGCTAGATATATTTCTATACAGTTATCCATGGCTTTGTCATACATTCACAAAATGATTTACTTTTCATAGAATAAAAACAATGCATTGTATTTTTGTAAGATATTTATAGCCCTCTAGTGGCTTGAAAAGCATTATTCAAGGGACCTTCTCTAGATTTTTAAGCAGCGTGACTACCTTTGACCTCTTTTGGTAAACGGGATCCTTAGATATCACTTTTGTATTTGTTATACATTTGGCTCTCTGATCAGAAGGGACTGGGTGGCAATTAATTTGAATAAGACCAAGAAAATGAGACCTCATGTCAAGAATAACTGCATCTGTCATGTTAAAGATCCAAATAAATGTGGAAAACAATACATTTATCTGCATGCATATTCTAAGTGGTAAATTTATTCTAACTGCCTGATACTGGCCTGAGGACCAACAAAAGCTTCACAAGCTAATAGACCTTTGTATTGACAGCTATTCACTTTATGTCACTAGATCTAAACATTTTAAACTACCTGTATCTAAAACAAAAAACTTACGTCGTACTAAAAAATTCTGTATACAGATAATTAAATGTTGCATTATCTTTTATCAGCACAAGTGTACCATTATTTGAGTTACAAGCAGCTTCTGCTGTAGGTGCATTGAATGGTCCACTATTTGGAGACCAGTAACAAGAACCATCTCCTCCTGGATAAGGAATAATCTGACAGAAATCTGGAACTAGAATTTTAAAAAAAATTACTTGTGATTATGTAATTGTTCTAATGGTTTTGATAAATCATGTCATCCCATAAAATATTCAAACATACTTACAATAATTGATGTTGATAATAAATGTGAAAGATGTTAATTTTTATTAATTAATTAATAAGTTCAATATAGTAATTTTTAACTTTTGACTGATTAAAAATTTAAAGCTTATTTAGATAGCTTTCAACTTCTCTGTCTGAAGTCTTTCTCAATCTGACCGTTAGTGATCATTGTCCACTAGGTGTGATAGTGGAATTGGCGGGAACTGATGTCATATGAGTGGTCAGCTGACCATGCCTCCCCCTCTGGATTGGATGATGTTAGTGTATCATACACGTATTAAGAATTTTTTAAAATTATAAACATTTCATGCTCAAAATGAAGTTAAAATTTAACGAAACAGCATAATGTACTAGGTAACTTACTTTCACAAACCCCCCATGATGTCACAGTATCCTGTACTGCGAATGGATCACATACACAATCCACAGACTTTTGAGTGTCTCCATCAGGGAAAGTAAAACCATGTTTACAAGTATATTCTGCAGAAACACCTGGCACAACAGTTCTAGTAGCATTGGCCACCCTTTGGGCAGCATTGCATATCTTATCTAAAATGACAACATTATTGATTTATAGAAAGGAAGTGTGACCATATACGTTTTTAATTGCCTGGTACACTTTTAATCACTTTCCCTGCTCATATTTCATATTGTTTTATAGATTTTTC
>JAVSBT010225530.1:0-13096 GCA_033118115.1 Pharyngocirrus eroticus | reverse complement strand
ACATGCAAAATATGAATGGATTCCGCCGACCCCCATCTTCCGTGATTTTGGAATTTTGCCTGGTTTTCTCATGCATACCTTCTTAAGAGTTTGAAACATGAGTATAACTATTAGATCTTGGCTTCATTTTTTAAGGTTTAATTTTCCTAGAAATTAGAACAGGCTTCCATGTGCAATTATTAACCATGGCAATCAGAGTCCATTATTCAATATAAGAGAGAATTTTCTTTTGAAAATAATGTTGTTTCTTAGTAGACTAATGACAGCAATTGATTCTGCACTCTTTGGCCAACTACTGATTTTGTAGAAAACATCATATACATGTAAGATTAAAGGAATTGCTTGGGTACAGGACTATAATTATTCAACATTAAACTAACATGAGGTGGATTTTAAAAGCTGGAGAAAAGAAGCCCGCAATAAATACCACATTTTTGTGACATGCCATGATTCTGTGTAGTGGTTAGCTATAACGTTTGATAACCATATTAGAAATTTTGATTCAATAATTTTCAAAAGCACTTCTATCTTTTTACAAATGTTTAAACTTTTTACTATGTATGTGATCAAGAGCACACACTGTGGAGAAGCTTCTACAAGTCTGAATGGTATTTTTACTTGTCCATATACATGTATATAGTAAAAATGAACCCCACATTTCAACCTGTAAATGTTGTTTTATCTTATACATTTATAAAAGAAAATATTTGAAAAATATATTTAGTACCCCATTCCTAATAAAAAATTCTCCATACACTATTATTGAAGTTTAAGAGGAAAAAATTGCAGTTAGAATGAAAGCTTGTAGTCCTATAGTGATAATGTGCACCCTTAAATGCTTCATTGACATTTACTGAGAACATATACATCAATCAGAAACACGTTTGATGTGAAATATCACTAAAAGAGTTTTCTTAGATTCTTCAATCAATCAGGTTTTTTCTTGGGATCAAAAAGATACTTCAATAACAAGTGGCCTACACCTAGAGAGTCCATAAGTTTTTTTTATCTCGAGACAGAGAACGAGACTGATTCATTTGCAAGGAAATGAGAAAAAGCCTTGTGAAAGTTGCGTTCACAGATCCTTTGAAAGGCTTCTTTCTAAAAAATTCAATTAGGAAGTAAAAGAGTACAAAGCAATCAAGATAAGAAACTCTCCCATATAGGAGGAAGAAAAGCCTCTTATCTGTAGTAGCCATGGAGGTCCTGATGGGTCTCTTTGTTTATAAAAATATTTGTTCTCACATGGCATCAAAGTTTGAGTGAAGTATTGCATGCTTACATGATAAACTGAAACTTTAAAGGAATTCTTAAATCATTTACATTAAGAACAAAACGGCTTTTGAAAGACAACAATTACAAATGCCTTTGTACATGCATTAGTGCAATGAAGCAATCTTTATCGCTATAATCACTGAGGGTCTTTGGTGTAATCATATTGTTGTTTGTGGACAAAATGTCAAACCCCATCCATGCAAACAAACAATTGCTTCAAAGAAACATGTTTCAGGTTATAACTATAACAAATCAATGTGTTTTGATTTTTTTTATGTAAAGCTGTGTTTACACAACTTATCATTGTTGTACATTATGGAATGATTTTTTTTCTCTTGTACAAAACCTGAAGATGTCAAAAACCAAAAAACTATGACAAATATTGTTCATATAAAACAACAACATGAAAATAACTTTTTTGGACTTTATTTTATACGGAATGGACCAATGGTATGTAGTTCAACTAAGAATTAATCAACATAATTATGGCGAATATCAACAAGATTTATATGCTTTTTATAAAAAAATGTGTGCAAAAATGTATCAGTACTTAGCAGTTTAATAAATTCATTCTATTTGAAAAGTCAGACTCAAACCTAGTCAGACTCAATCACACACCAAAAAAAAGTATCAATTTATAATAAAACATATCTTGATTCTTGTATATCTTATTTGATATATTTTACCATACAAATTACCCTTTTTACAATACATAAATAGTTTGTCCCCAAACAGGTTTACAATGATGGTGTCAAGTACATATAATTGCAAGTTTGAACAAAGCCACACAAGTGGTCTGATGCTCACATTTTATCTTGGACACATTTCTGCTTCTCCGTAAACACATCGTCATCTAGAAAGCAAGGGAACATCAAAACTGACATTGAACAACACTATTTTCCATGGATTAACGATTTCAAAATCTATTTCAATGGGATGTTTTCCAGCGTCATCTATAATGCTTGTTGCTAGGATGTCTAATTACTTTTTGTCCATCCTGCACATAAATTGCACACAGTGATCAATCATTGTATCAGATTTTTAGAGACAAACAAACAGACAGCCAGATAGACCAAGGGGTTAGAGACTTCAGCATGTCCTTTGATTGCACTCATGGATGTGTTTTTGGACAGTAATTGAAAGTAAAGTCACATCAAACCCTCAATTGTTTTATTCTGATGGGAAATTGAGAAAATTAACAGCCATCAATTCTTGGACAGTAAATTGGGATGGATCTATTTCTGTCATGCTATTGCCTATTCCAAGATAACAACAAGTATATTTAATACTGTCCCTTCATGTTTCCTTAATGGAAATAAAATGTTCACGGTAAAGCTATATTTTTCATAATTCTGTAAAAAACAGTTTACAGTCAAATAGCATTTTCAAAACTGAAGTTTTCTTGAACAAATGGATGTAATTTCCAAAAGAAAAAAAAGGAAAAAGAAAACAAGTATATCACATAGACTATAGTGATATTCATAAACACTTTCTTTATTCATATACTTTATTTAGTAATTTGTCTGATACCATTTTGGATTCTTAATATTTCTTATTTTTCTTCAACATGTTTTCACTTTCATGTCTTCAACTACACAAGCAAGATATGAAACTAACAACCTATGGACAGAAAGTACAATATAATAACATCAAAGATTACAGAAGAGGTTGCCATGGAAGACGCATGCTTAAAGACTGCAGGGCTCATTTTACTTCTCATTTCAAAGAACTTGCTGGTAAACAAGAAGACGTTGCAATTAAAAAGAACACTAAAAGAAATTAATGGATGGCATGTTTCTAACATTCTAATTGCTGGAATGGTACGTCATAGAGTGAAGACGACAGTGAAATGAATTAAGGTCAAAGAGAAACAAATCTGCTCCAGATTGATCAATTAACCTTAACATATCCATACATGACCTTGACCTAAGAACAATTGTGTGACTTAGAATGAAAGTAAATAAATTCAAGCAACAACTTTTCAATTCATTTCTTGTTTCAAAATCCCAATTCATAGGTATGTTAGTCACATAAATCTATAGTTTGCCATCTCTATGCAATTGTGCATACATTTTGGATAAATAAATCAAAGATCAAAAAAGTTTGTTTTGGAGGAAAAAAGTGGGAATTTTATGAAATATCAAATGATTATTATGTAAGCCATTCAGTTGTAATATGTCAGAGGACAAGAAACAAATTATTTTAGAAAACATGTTCAGCATTGGAACATTGCTTTGAATCATACATTCTTGATCCATGATCACAACACAGATCACTTTTACAGGTAATTTTCCAATTTTCTAATATCATGGACCATAAAAGCAGAATAATCTTTGCCAAAACCAAACAAAATGGAAATGGATTACCATTTTACGCAGATATCAATATCACACCAAGGATGAGACATTCTACATTCAATAGTTTAATAATAATAGGTTTTATTGACAGAAAAAGTTACAAAAATATAGCAGCCCTAAGGCTGACGTTTACATTCAAAGGTTAATTGCAAAAAAGGATTAATTAGAAAAACTGAAACAATAGTGTTGTAATATCATGTTTGGAAACAAAACTCCTCTCTCAAGTGTAAGAATTTCAAACTCAATGATACCCTCACACAATTCTGACCACCCTAAAATAAATTTAAAGAACTCTCAAAAAAACCAATAGATAGAAAGAAATCTTTGACAATAGACCATCATTTCTTTATTAATAGCAAATGATGAGATACAGCTTGATGCCAGAGAGACAGGTTGCCTAGTTACAACCTACTTAAAGCCAAGCTATTAAAATAATTTGACTTTTTTGCTATGAGATTGAGGGAGTCTTTGATGCTATATTAGAGCTCTTATACGTTTGCTGTATGAAGCATGATTAAATCAAACCCTATTAAAGCAGAAGTCTGATTATTTTAAGTCTTGAAAATTGTTACTGTCCTTAGTGGCTTTGATAGGATATTGTTATAATAAATAGAGTACATTTCAAGGCCTGATAGTTACATAGGGTAAGTCTAATCTATTTGTACCCTATCAATAACTTATCTATAACTTATGACAGCAAATCACAGAGCTCTTGATTTATGCGCAATGTATGGGTCACTTTTGACAAACCTTTATGCAGTGCAGTAGTCAGTAAGTGTGAACGCCAATATGGCACCCAAGAAAGCAACCAAGATGTCTGCCAGGTGTAAAGGCAAAAAAACAATACGTCTAAACCATCATTTCCCCCCATCATCGCCCAACCCCACTTTGTAGTCAACAAATTCTTAATGAATGTTCCGGTGCCTCTTCTGTTGACTCAGTTGCTGCATCAGTTGCCTCCACCTCCTCTTGCATGCCTAATGACAATTAAGACAATGAAGAAGGGGAAGGCCAAGAAGACTGCTTGCTCACTGTTCAGCGCAAGATGAAGAGCTCAGGTTTGAATTTACTCAATTATTTGGAATGTGAAAATGATTGATGATAGAAGAACTGTATTTGTTTGAATTTGTATCTATTTTCATATTTTAATCATACAGGTCTAAATTGGTTCATTTTAAATTCAACTCTGTTTGGTTTGGTTTATTTTACTGTTCGAAAGGGTTGAGGTTAGGTACAGTTCTAGTATAGCAACCCCAGAGAGTTTCATTTTTAGAACCATGTCAAACAGGAAAGACTCAGAGGTACTATGCAGTAAATTTATCTAAAAACAAATCACACAAGTAAAGAAATTATAAATAAAACTAAATATAATCAAAATGATCACCATCATTCATAATTCATCATTACTAATTTTATCGATACATTCAATGGATCCGATATTGAACAATTGTCATCTGTAAAAAACATCATTATCTCTCTTGAAATCAAAATTTCTCATCTTGATGGTGTTTATAAGCTCTTTTGAAACTGCAGTGAAATTACCTGCGTTACTCTTTAAATCATATTATATCCACCTCTAATCATTCTTGGAATATGATTTTATTGGCAGATTGCCATCAAGTCAAATAAAGTTTAATATCTTCCAAGAAAGCAATCAGAACAAAGTAATGCTTAAAATTCTCATCAAATGATTATGATGTTGACACTAAATGAACCCGTCAAATGATAGCATTCCTTACAATTTTGTGTAGGAAATACTTTTAGAAAGGTCAACCCTTAGGCCGTTCCAAATTAATTAGTTGGTCATAGGGTGCCACCGACCCATTTTTTGCAATTGAAAATTTCTTTAAAAAATCAACAAAGTCAAGCAAAAACCTAAACTTGTTTATAATTTTCAGTTTGACGCAAAGAAGTATGAAGAGGTTGTTTGTACATTACAAGATATTCTTATATACTCCACGTAAGTTGGAGCACCTGATTCCTTTCTGGCGTTTTAATGTAAAGGTTGAGAAGTCTAATCTATCTTGAGATAAAATAAATTCGACAGAATGACTCAAGTTTTTATACCCCCAAATCCATTGACTAACTAATTATTTTACATGGCCTTAGGTTTATATTCCCTGATGATGGCCTTTTAGTCAAGGGCAAACACTGATTGCAAAATAACATCAGGTACTCCATAATACTCTGAACAAAAAGTGACGAAGATGGTTAATGAGAGCATAGATGTCTTGTATGCTATTTTTGTCAAGGAATGAAAAAGGACACAAACATTCTAGGATCAAATGAATTTTCCTATCTATAGTTTAATTAAAATGTCTGTTACCAGACACAGTTAGATAGAATTGTATGATTTTATTAGCCTATAAATCATAAAACATTTACTTTCATAAAACGATAATGAATTTAATCTTACACATTACCTTGAAACATAAGGTTTTTTGATTGGATGACTTTTATTCCCTTCATCTCAGGCAAAAAGGCAGCAATAAAATGGCTTACATATCCTAATTAGGAAAGGAAAATAGATTTAAATGGCTTCCTTGTCCTTCAAACCAAGAACAAATGTCAAGAAATTGGCTTCCTTGTCCTTCACACAAAGACTAAATATTTAAAAAATGAATTCAAGACAAGCTCAAGAAAAAGTGAATGACTTTCATATCCTTCACACAGGGCTCAAACATAATTAAGAAATGGTTGTTGCACAAATTACTTTAAACTCCTACAAGATTTTGTGTAAGTTGACAGCACTAAAAAACAATATATGTCCCCCTTGCCAGAATGATGAGCATAACAAGTGTAGCAATAGATTAATGTTTCACAGTTACCAATAACCATACTGATCCACCACTTAACCAATCATTAGATGATATCAAGCCCCCTATCGGGCACATATCATTATCAATCATGATTAATGTCACCAAAGAACATTGTGTCTTCAATTTTTGGTATTTGGTTTCCTTTTTTTTAAACATCAAAACATAAGAAATAAAGGGTAAGCATGTCTTTTGGCTAGGTTGATGTTACATCAGTATACAAAAAGGGGGGAGGAGGATGGTTAATGAAATAAATGAATTCCAGTTGGTAATTGATATAATTGTTCAGATTCTCAATTCATTCGACTGCTACTTACTTCCCATCAACGTTTCAACTACTCTCTGTGATTCCATGAGGATGATGAGAGACTCTATTTCACAACACTTCCATTATTCCACCACTAGGTGGAAGTGTGGTGAAATAGGCTGTTCCATAATGTGGTTCAATTAAATACAACCCCTCATCACTTGTATAAAATTACAACACATCTATTTAACAATGACAAGTAAATAACCTTTAAGTGAAATGAAAATCTGAACAATAAAGAGAAAAGATATTAAAACAGACATGTTTACAATTTTCAACAGGATTATTCCTATGGACTGTATAGTGCATTAAATGCTTCAAACTTGTTCTTTGATTGCATGCCTGCTTAGACAAATTTATGACCACCTTTCATTTTAAATATCAAATGGTGAAACTTTGTGACTTTTACGAAAGGTAGTTTCCCTTTGTACTACATAAACAATCTGTTTGGTGCAAAATCCAGAATTCTATCAATTTCACTGTTGAATGCTGAGATGTTGCAGACATCCTAAATAATGACCAAATGTTTGATGGCTTTAGAAAATCAAAGGAGGAGTATTTTTCGTTGACTGTTCATTTTTCCATCCCTATTAGGATGCTGGCAAACACTGTGTGTTGCATGAAGAAAGGGAGTGCTTTGCTGATGCTCAAGTCTTCCACAAGGTAGTCCTTAGAAATATGAAAGTTTGTTTTGGAATCTGGAAAGGGTCTATTAGAACTAAAATAATAGGGTTACAAAAATAAAGATAACAAAAAGGAACATCAGTCACATGAAGAAATTAGATACTGAATACTTCATTGAAGACCAAAAACTTCTGTACATAAATACAAAATAAAATGTTTTGCTATGGGCTCTTGTCACTTTTAGCAATCACAAACTTTTTGTTTTAAGGTGTTGTTTTCACACAAAAATATCTCAGGTGTTTTTGTGAAAGTACTAATAGAAGAGACTCAGAAAGACAACATTTTGATTAAAGAAGTGAAATTGTTTTTCCCAAAGATATCCAATCAAAGTCAATAAGGAATGCATTCATAATTCAATCAATTCTCACTTCTGGAAAAAGGTTTTGTAGGTCATTCGGGCATCCTGCAAATGTCAGCAAAGGTCACATTCAAAAAGGGCTAGAATAAAAAGAAGGAAATGACAACAACCTGCAGTAAAGGTCAAACAACACCAAAAATAATAACACAACTCTGTCCATCTTTAAAAAAATAGAATTTCCGTGTTTGTTTTGCTTTCATTTCTTGCCTTAATCTTCCTCATTAAACTCCCTTAAATATCATCTTAATAGTAAATACCTTGTATTTTGGTAGGATATCATCCATCAAAATAAACACAGGTTACTCACATAGGTGATCTACAGACTGAAAAGATCAGGAGCAAAAGTTCCCCTACTAAGAGGACATTTCCAACAGAGTTCTAACCAACAAAGCTTCAAGCAAAAGTGTTATTGATAAATAATTAAACAACCTCCATCATATACATAGATCTACTCTATGGATATCAAACCAGGACAAAGCAAAGCATAAACAGCCTTCAAGGCCAGAGTACATCAACACAAATGCAATCCTGTGACAATTTCAATTAAAAAGAAACAGACTCAATCAATTCCTGTCTTTCATCTCGAGAAGTTTTCGTGTATTACAGTAAATAAGAAGTATTACTACTCAATAAGTACAATTTGGTCATAGTATGTGAGACGCATAAAAATTGGTATTTTGATGACACTCCAAGGTCACCACAAGGTTCACTACTTTGTACTTTGCTAATGCCTACTGAAGGGTCTTAGCCCTAGTATTGAATTATGTAGTACCATTTATTTATGGTGTGCAATAGGAATGTAATGTCATTGAAGATTGTGTTATCAAAGTCTAAGATAAGAATTAAGATTAAATAATCTATTCTCTAAAAAAAATCATAAATATAATCCCACAAAATAATACTGTTGTTTCCCAAAGCTAATGTCAAAGGTCACTTATTTCATAGGAATTCCAGAAGATTGTAGCATGTAAATTAAATTAGTATTAAGTATTTATATTACATAAAATAATATTAAAGCTCTTTTTTTGCATATATAATCTGGTATTATATCTGGTAAAAGCACCATCAATTTATTTACATGTAAATGTACAGTTTGTCTCCATATAGACCTTGTTATGAAAATACTCTATTGTACTTGTTTTATGAAACAGCGTTTTATGATGATCTATGACAACATTTTCGCAGAATCCTATTTGAGGGTTTTTATCAGTGTTTTATGGACCTTTCAAGAACCCCACAAAGTGTGAAATATAATTCCCTTATTACAAGACTCATTACTCACAATAAATAATGTTTGTTTGAAGAAAAACTCTAGCCACTTGTGGAGTAGACCCTATTTATGAAGATTAATCACACAGACTTTCTTGTCTGTCCTTAAGCTGTATTACATTAAATCATTGGGTGAACAATTTAGGAGTATTAATCTCTTTTCTTTTACAACAGTACCAAAGAATTTTAGAAAGTACTACCCATTATTCTCTCACCACTCAAAAGACTATATTTTATCAAAGGGATTACAGCATTTTGTCATAATGGAGAGTGTTCTTCTTTCTTTGAATAGCCAAAAGCACCATGAATCTTTCTAATGAAACAGAGAACATTGTAATGAAGGTCACCTTCATTATATGGCTTAAGATTATAAAACTCTGAAGCCATCAATCAAAGCACAAAACACCAAGTCCTAAGGACATCTTTTCATTTCTCCATTATTGCTTTGTGTTACATTTTGTCAATTTAAAAATGACACACGGCTGAAAAGGTGTGCATGATGGACCATGAAATGGCTTATTCTAAGACAAGAGAACAATAGTGTATCTAGCCAGCTAGGGAGATTTTAAACAGATTATTACTGTACATTATTTTTGTAGCAATCTTTTTTCGAAAGCATGAATTAGAAAAAAACAGAGGAAACCCTAACATGAATTAAAGTCAGCAACTATACTGCTAGAAAGAACTTGGGGGAAACATTCATGGGAGTTTTGCAACATCTATAAGAACTTTTATCTATTCTTCAAGATAAAAAAATATGAACCAAAACTTGAATAAAAAATATAAAGGCCATAAAACATAACATTATTGGGTTAGCAAACACTTCATAACATTTTGAAAATAATATAAATTTTTAGACTTGCCAAAATTCACAAGCCAGAAAAGCCTCCTCGACCCATACCATAGTGGCTTTTAGAGGCTCTATCAAAAACAAAATGGCAATATTCATGCTAACATACTTTCTCCTTAGTGTCAGTAAAAGAACCAGTGTTATCAGTGTATGATCGCCACAAAAGACATCTTGCTCAATAAAAACTGCAGTGGTGAGGGATTTTTTAAGAAATAGAAAAAAGTCACACTTTTAGAAGTATAGACCTTTCTGGTTAAGATCTTTTGACTACGATTCCTATGTCTTTGATTATAATTATTGAATTTTAAGTAGTATTAGAACTTGCCAAGATCTGTGAAGATATTTGAAAGCAATTTCAAATTTCTTGATTAAATGTTCTGGAAAATTGCTAAGATAAATCCATACCTGGAAGCCATTTGTCAAAATACAACAGGTTTATTCTTATTCTATCCAAATCAATATTTTACAGTGTTTAAGGATAGGTCAGGAGTTTAGAACACTTTTGATTTCTGTGTCATTCTCGCCCTTCTATTAGGAAATGTATCTTTTGATTTCTTAAATAATTGAAGCCGATCAGTGAGGGTATGTAATAAAAAAAAAGAGTTACAAACTAACTGGTCCCTGGTAGAGATTGAGAACATTAGTTGGCCCATCTCCAAACGAGGTGGTGGATAGAGCCAAACCCAAGGGAAGAAGGAACCCACCTGATGATTGAACTGCATGGCTGGAGCTGTAAGTTATTCCTTGACATGTTCTTCTTATTTTAGGTTTCAGTGATACAAACTTGAACCCATTTTTTGGGGTGTTTTTTCTTTTATCAATAGAGCATACCCATTAAACCTAAGGAGTAGGAGACAGATTAAGTGTTTTCAGCCTTTGTCATCTGTGTTCTTTGATATCATGCAATGGGGAATCCTTTACATAGATCTATATGACTACCAAGCCAGAAAATTCTGTTTTTACATAACTGGGCTAGATTTCTAGAAAGACATAGGCCTCAAGTAGGATTCAGACCCATGGCAAGTCCCACAGCCACTACACCCTGCTCCCTCTGGTGTGAAGTAATATAAACCCCAACAAATATATGATTACAGTCTTAAATGTGTAATAAAGGAAAGAAAATACATGAACTCTTCTGATCCGGTCCTATCCTTAGTTCACCCACACACTAAGATCCAAAGGCAGAAATGCTTCTTGTAAGTATAATCTGGCCTGGAGCAAAAATGACAATACTTGAAGATAACAAGAAAAGAAAGGCTGAATCCAGGAAGTAGAGTTTCACTTTCATCTCAATTCGGTGACAGGTCTCAGGTAAAAGCAGCTGTTAAATCCAACTTAAACGCAAAGAAAACACTTCCAATTTCCATAAGTCTGTTTGATAAAAAGATTTGAGAAATGAAAAAAAATAATAAATCCAAAGAAAATTCAAAAATAAGTACAAAATGGAAACGGTTAAGGCCATGTCAAATTGATAAGTTGTGTGATGGATTTTTTGACGTATTATCTTTTTGTTTTCTTATATTTCAAATGTGTTCAAACTAAATATCAAGACACACTATAAACAGGAAAAAGAGTTTTAATTTCCATTTCAAAATAAATAACAGCTTACAGGATTTTATATTCATTTGTCAAATGTAGGTTTAAGAAATAGAACCTGATAGGGGCTGATCTCTTAAAGGATTAAGAGGACTGATGATGGAGATGGGAAACCAACATTTCTAGGATTGTAATAATACTTATTTCATGTCAATTGTGGCATAATACTCGATTCTTGTATAAAATCAGTGATAAACCTTCCCCCCCCTTCCAATGATTTGTTGTTTCAGCTGAAATTGCCAAAAAACATTTTTGTTATTGTGCAAGATTCCCCTCTGTAATTTGTGGCATTTGATCTATTCTTTGTTCTGTAACTTAGGGTTAATACATTTAATGGTGCCAATGATCCAGACAAAAGTCAATTATTGAGAACAAAAAGGACATTACAATTTAGAGCATATTGAAATTTATGGAGCCATGCACTGAGGCAAGAATAGGGAACTTTTGTTCCTGATTTATTTCAGTCTGTAGACAACCCAAACAAGCATGACCTAGGTTTATTTTGCTATTATTTATGACCTATATACATGCTTATAAACCCACCAACAAATCATAAGATTTTATTAGCTTGTATTTTGGTAAAAACACCACACTAAACACAGGTTACTCATATTTCAGTTGTCTACAAACTGAAAAAATCGTGACCAAATGGTTCTTTCTAGACAGTTCTTAAAGATCAAAGGTATGGATCTGAGTCAACAACAAAATGTATATAAGAGACATTGATATCTGAAAAGAACTTCTGTACAAATGATCTTATTTCCCAATCTGTTTTAGTGATAAAAGGTATCAAAATAGTTGTCTAAAATAGAATGAAACAGAAATCACCAGCTAAATGAACAATTTTAAATCTGGTTTTTATACTAATTAATCCATATGTTTCCATTCAAAACAATATTGCTTAATCATTCTCATTTAACTGCTCCTTTATTTCCATGTTGTGTAAATTGTAGAAATACTTTGAGCAATTTGTCCAAACTAATACTGCATTCATCTATCAGATCGTTAATTCTAATCTTCCGTTATCCTGTCATTTTCATGTAGATGTTCCATTCTAAATCATTTTGCTGCACCATTAACAGTGGAATTAACAGCAGATATGGTTGGATATACACACTCATTCCAATGGATTAGTGGGAGTCTAATTGATACGGCATTGGAATGAATTTAATGCTCACCAGAGTAACATTTTTTCCAAACCATTAGAGCTCAGTGCCATCATTACAAGAAGGTATTTCCATGTACAAATTGCAGTGGCAAAGAACTAATAGTTATAAAGTCTGATGTGTATAAACTGAAAATACTTACCAACGGAATAAGAATGAAAACTGGGCCACCATGGAAACCAGCTATAGCTGGTGTTTATATCCAATATGAATAAAAGATTTTATTAATATTGATATTATTATCATTATCATTATTATTGCTATTGCTAGTATTATCATCATCATTGTCATTATTATTATTATTATTATTATTATTCAGTTTTGTTTCCATTCAGACATTGCAGGAGTATTTAATCAAATGATAAATGACCCAGATTCTATGCCTCAGTGGCTCACAGAAGGTATAACCTTTCTTCTT
>JAVSBT010225529.1:0-29119 GCA_033118115.1 Pharyngocirrus eroticus | reverse complement strand
GGGTGAGACTGCGTCCTCATCGGATTTGCACATCATTTCGTTAACTAGCGTACTTTTTGGCACTCAGCTGTCAGACTAATGCATTTACAGACTTATTTGTAAAGTAGAATTTGAAATATTTCTTGGATGGTTTAAAACTGTAACCTTCTGATATGATAAAAACTTTGGGCTTAATTTTTAGTTTTGCCAAACTCATAATGATGTATCAATTTTAAAAATGTGACATTGTAGGGAAGAGGAAGAGGATCTACCAGTGCAGGGGCCACTGCCTAAAGAACCCTTTGACAAACTTTACCCAGGAATGAAACCGCCAATGGAAGATTCAGGCATTAGAAAATTGTAAGTACTGAAAGTGAGAATAAGACCTTATAATAAAAAAACCATACAGTTCACACTTGACAAACCTAGCCCCCCTCCCTGCCTCTCCCAGTTCTTCAATATATCAATGTACACATTATACTGGCCCAAAAAGTGGTTACATCAGGATTGCTTAATGCAACTGTCTGCATGTAACACTATTCTATTGGAGTTCTTTGCCCCCTGTGCATGTAAAACAAAGTGATTGATACCAAGACAGTTGTATTGCAAGCCCTAATGTAACCAAACTGTGTAATCATACAGCTAATATAAAGTGTGAACTAGCTTAAAACAAAAAGATAGATGTTCTTCAATTCTATACAGTCTTTGAATGGTATATCAAGAATGTGTACAACAAGTGAATGCGCTTCTTTGTGAGCAATTAAAAACTAGCAAATAATTACAACTAAACAGAAAGCAATTAATCAAGAAGACACTCCAGAGAAAACCCAGATTGCTTGTATTTGGTCTCAGTAATGCCTCGGAGTTGATAAGTCTTGATTAATTGCCACTAATCCTTTAATTGGTTTGACATTTTCACTGCCGATGACCTTTACATACATCTATGGTTTAGCAGGTGCATTTCAATCTGCCTCTAGGTTATCTTGATACAAACTTGAAGGTAGAAAATATTTCATAATCAAATTTCAGAAGCCTGATGCACAATTTTATACTTATCGGAATCTGGTATTACTTTTGATAGAAATCGCAACAATTTGTGATATATTTGTGCCCAAGTCTTTTTGGCAGTGAAAATGTTAACCATATCATCCTAAGGAATGCACTGACTTGCATATGATTATTGCTAGTATGATTGAACTTTTAACAACTTTTTGATAGAAAGTCAGTGGCTTAAGACTGGAATGATAGATGTAAAAAAGCTTCAGCTCCATTTTATAGTCACTGCCATTTATTGTAAATTTGTAGACAGTTTTCCTTTGTACCTGTTGTAAATGTATGTTTCCTTGTCCTTTATTTTTACTTCTGTAACTGATATGGAGGTTGTGTTATTTGGAATATCATCCAAAAAAGATATCTTCACATTTTCCTGTCATTTGGCAGAATGATAGGTGGAATGATTTAATTTAACTTCGATCAAAACTACTACCAAAACCAACAAAAACACCCTTTCCCCGTTAAAATTCATCAAATTTACTAATTGCTGTTAGTGTTGGCACAGAAGACTGATCTCTACAAGTATACACTTTCAATTTCATCATTTTGTCAAAGAATATCAACATTCAGAATAACCCAACCTCTGTTTCAGTAACTAAACGTGCTTCAATATGATCCCACTTTTGTTCCATTGCTGTCTAATTTGTATAAGTTTTGAATAGAGTGAATCTGACCTTCTTTTTTTTTTCTTCTCTTCTGCAACAAAGTCAACTTTGATTGTCTAAACTACTTAGGCACGGTCACAGTCTTTGTGATGTCACACAGGGAATGATTTAGAATAATTATGATTTGCCCTTTTTCAGTCTGAACTTTGGGGGATGCTGTATGTTTATTTTGCAGCAATATCAGTTCTCTACCTCACCCAACATTTGTACAACTTTTAAAAGACCATGCTATATAAGAAGAAACAATGAGCTATATATTTTTAACAATTCTGGGTGCCCTCACTTCTGCACTTTCAGACAATTTAAAGATTGGTGTAGCAGGGCAGGTTGGTGTTTAAAAAAAAGTGTAAATCAAAGCTGTAAATTGTAAATTTTGTAACATAGTTTGGACTAAATAGCTTCCCAAAGTAAGCCTATATACTGTTACTAGTATAAATAATAAGCATTTAGCTATGAATTTCCACTGCAATTACATGAAATTCAAAAATTAATTCAATTAAATTAGAATAAAACCACAAACAGGGTATTGGTAGTATTAAAAACTGATGATATCAAAACAGCTTTTGTTGTCAACCTGTTACAAACAAACGTGGCCTCTTGCTTTATGTTTTAGTACTGTAAAATAGGATATTGGTACATAAGAAAAAAATATATATGATACAATCTTTAATCAAGGAAATTAATTTATAATTTACAGCTGCTACCAATACGAGTCAACTAGATCATTCCTTGTATTCATGTTTCAGAGGAGAATCACCCAGTCTTTCCTTTCCTTTTGATAGGTGTGAAATGTTCTCACCGAGTTCTCTTACATATTATTTTTCATCTCTCCTTTATTAGAGTAGATGTAGATTCAATTTCCTTGAGTTCTGCACCACCATCTCCTAAACTAAAAAAATCCCCATCAGCGTCAGCATCCAAGCCTAAGCCTAAGCCCAAGCCACCTGAGGAAACAGGATTTATATGTAGAAGGACGAAAAAAGAAAAGGCCTCTCCATGGTCTGGTGCCACTAAGGATTCGTCCGATCCCGCTATGATATTGTAAGACTTGTCTTGGCTTTTGTAGTAGTTGTAGAGAAGCTAAATATAAAGTGCCAAAACACACACAATGTATGCACTGTCAAAAATTGAAAATTAAACTAGAATTTCACAACCTTATTGCAAATGTCCAGTCTAGTGCAGCCAAAGATATTCTTACTTTTTAACCTTAAGCATTTTAGTAGGGGTAGATGGTTTAGGATTACTCGATACCAGTGAGCTGGTTGTTTATCCTTTCCCTTTTTTGACTATTTTTAAATTTGACCATGATACACTGCATGCTACTTATGTGTTTTGGCCCTCAGGTGTACATATGGGTCATCAAAAATCTATGCGTTCTACCCAGAAGATGGTATTCTTTTTACCAATGAAATTTGATATAAAGAATAGATATGGATGGGACTACATAATTCTAGCATGCTAGCTAAATACCTATTGATACAAGAGCTTGACACAATATATATTGCTATAATTGGAAAACTTTACAAATGAAATGAGATCTAGAAATTGATATCCCCTCTTCCTGCTCTATGATTATAAAACATACCGCATCTCTTTATAATTTACGAGTAAAAAGAAATCTGGTTTCTTTGATTTCCGGGGTTCCCCCACGTCTATGTCCCTCCTTTGCTGATTTATCTGTAAAGATTAATTCACATTTGAGAAATTCAGGATTGTGATTATTGAAGACCCATATGTAATTTATACCAAGCTTTTTTCTTAAACTCTGGAAAGAGGCAGCTTTTCCTTAAAGTTGTTTTATACATGTGTTCTGGGTACTGAACTCAAAAATATTAATAAAATGTATTTTTTCTTTTAAAGCTGTAATTCCTTTCGTGAAAAGGAGGGGAGGGGTTTGCACAACGGGACTGAGTTATTTACTTATCAATCTTTTTTAAACTACACATGTTGCTCTGGTTGGATTGCTGTTGTAATCTAACTTCTAAACTTTGGAATGAAAACTGTAAATCGAAAAGCTGCCTTTTCCAGAATTCATTTGCACTACTACTGAAACTATAGGACAAGTTATCGTTCATTATATTTCCGGTTTCAGATTCAATAGGCGCTTACCTAATGGTCATCATATGATATACTTAATGGATATCAAATTTTAATCCACAAGTTGTTAGATTTTTCTTTTCTTATCTAACAGCTATTGGGGCCTTTTCAAATAAATCATAATGATCAGTTAATTTGGCATTTTTTAATTTCTTTTATTTTTGTCACAAGATATTTGAAATATATCTTATCAAGCCAATTGGAAAAAATGGAGGCAAAATTAATCGTGAATAAAAACTTGAGATCTTTAGTACCTACTTTAAAATGATTTACAATGAATTTTGAAAGAGACATGCAATAGAAGAGGTAAAATATGCACTGAGGTTGGAACATAAGACACCATTATGCTTTCTGATTTTTTATTTGTATGACAAATTAATTGATGCCAAATTAAAACAATGGTCTTTGTGCTTACAATGTAGGTCCTTCAGAGGTCATTTTTTGCCAGATCTGGCAGCCTTCTTGTTTTGATCTACCTCATACGACCCTGGTCCAAAAGGTCTTTGGTTTTCTCTCTTTTATTAACAATCAGTTGATTCTCAATTGTTTCCTTCACTATGTTGCTTTTATGTATGTTTTTTTTTGTTGTGTTTGCTTGTGTTTTTTTGTTATAAGATTAAGCCACTGACATTTCTAACTGCTTGTACATTAAAAGCTAATTCATACAGCTGCTCTAATACTTACTATGCTTATTTCAAGTTTGGAAAAATAGTATTTTCCAAATTATAGGAAAGAACAATAAATATTCTGATTGTAAAGGCTTGGTTAAATTACAAACCAAGACTATACAGATAACTCATGACATATTGAATCAGATTTTCAAGCTTTTTTCAAACGACAACAGGGGTCAACATAAGGATTTTTTTGCACAGACGGACTTGCAGCAACATTTTCTATAAGTGGTATTTTGAATTAACTGTCCAAGCCTACCTCCACAATGGACATTTCTTCATACCTGGGATAGTGGGAGAAAAAAATCCACTTTCACGTAAGGACCCCTAACAGTCAAAAATTAGGGTCCACTTTGATCATCTTTGGTTCTGTGACCTACGGGCATGCCCTTATGTTGACCCCTTGACAAGAGCTAAGGCTTGTTGCAGTTTGAAAAAACTGACATCGATAAGAAATCGCTTTTGATCAAACATTAAATATTAAATGTTCTTTATGGTTCTAATCACTTGATTGACTATCACAAGGCTGCTCTGAACTATGCCATAATAAAAAAGGATCTTTTACAGATTACTCATGAAAAAAACACTTTTCTTTAACATTTTCCACTTTAGGTTCCAAAGATTTATGGAGAAGTTGACCATTGACTGACTCTAGTGACTGGATTAATTTGAATACGCTGGAATTGAATATTAATAATTCTGATAGATATTATTGGTTTCTATTCTAAAAAAACGGCAGAGCTACTGTATTATTCTAATTTATAGGCAATGTAAATGTTAAAAGTCTTTTCACTTATCCTTTAAAGGTATTTGGGGGGAAAAGGGGAATCAGAAATAGAATAAAAGAAGGAGTCGTCTAATGCAATGATCATGTAAAACTGATATTTTAATGCACAAATTAGCCACAATTGTTTAAAAATTATTGCAAAATTCATTGAATGATTCAAAGAAAATGAAAGAAAAAAGAGAATGCATGATTAAGTATAGTGCACAGATCTAGAAGTGATGAATACTTAGCATTGTAAATATTACATATCACTTTTTTCATAGTGAAAATACTATATCATGAGCAATTTAGGAAAGAAGAAAAATGTATGAATCCGTGAAATAAAATTTCATCAAGTCTGAAGCAAATTAGGGTAGGAAATTATTCAAGTCATCAATCAATCAATTAGTTTTGAACATCTAATATGCTATTATTTAAAAAAACCAAAAAACATGCATAAACAAAATATCTTTCACAATAGTGCAGTTGAAAAGTTTAGTTTTTTAATCAATACATTAATGCACAGATGAGTTTACATCAAAATGCATAAACAAGCTATTGTATTGATTTATTGATATAGAATTGGATTAAAGATGTAGATTTATCAAGATACAAGAATTATTTGATGTTGAAAAACATTTTAAATCACCAGTCAGTAATAGTTTAAACTTATTTCTAGTCAAACTTTTGTCAGCAGAATGTATTAAATTGAAGGTAGTACTAGTTGGACATTTATTATGACCAAAGGAGGAATTGATTAAAAATAAGATAATTATTTGTGTGATGGATGAAAAAAAGGTAATACTGGATATCCTTTGCAAATTGTCTTATTGGTAAAATGATATTTGTGACCTTTATCAATATGAACAGATTGTGTAATAAAGTTAAATCAACTCTGTTATAGTAATTGAATTAGATTTTTGAGAAGACTTTCAGCTGACGGTTTGTAATTCATGCAAATGTTTGTGTCAAATAAAGTTTTATTTTGGTCATAGATTCATGAGCAGAGCAGAAACTTGTTCTTGATGTTTGTTCTTTGACAAAGGTTTAATGATAAAATGAATTTGAATGTTTGGAAATTTAATTGCGCTGTTTGGGGGAATTGTTTGCCAAATAAGGTTTTATTTGCAGTTAGAGAATAAAATGTAATTGCCTACATTATTGAACAAGCTTTGTTTGGCATCTAAATATCTCATTCCACTTTACAAGTCATAGTGTTGCGCTGCCTGTTGGTACGAATGTCCAGAAATGAACCTTAGATAGTTAATATTATGGCTAGATATTATAACTGAAACCAATGAAAATCACTCAAAAAACACCAACCTTACAATACAAGATATGAAATAGTATTCCTGGTGTATAATTCAAAGGTAATTTTTCAAACTTCACCACTGTTGTATTCTGTTATTTCCAGTTTTAGTATTTTGCTGTCTCCATTTTGTGCTGCACAAGAATGTACATCTATTTTGTGATGTTGCTTTCATTTTGATTTTGATTTTTTGTATGGCATAATGAATTTAAAGATGATTTCTCTATTTTGCATGGTTGATGTTTAACTTGCTTTTAAACCAAATATTTATTTGCCCATTCAGGGCTTATAAAAAGTGAAGATTGGGTATTCTTTTTAGCGCAGAGTATCTGTGAAATTCTTGTGGTGATATTTGTTGTTACCGTATTTTGTGTTAGACTGCCATTGTCAAGTGTTGCTAGAGGTCTCCTTCTTTGTAATTTGTAAGTTTTTTGAATTTGCTATGATAAACTTTGGTTGAATCAAGATGCCATCATAACTTGCTATCTTACACAAGTACTTTTAGTTCATTTGTAGAACTCCTTTTGAATTTTATCCACTGTAAGTTTGATATAGTATTTGTCTCCATGTTGGGGTATAATCATAATAATGGCTTTTAAAATTAAAAACAATAAGAATCATCATTTTTTATGGAAAATTAGAGTACAATGGCACTATATCATTTCCTTGAAGTATTCTAAAATGTATTTGGAAAAGAAAAAAATCTTTTTAAGATAAATCCTAGAGATTTACTGAATTCTAGGTTAATTAAAATAAACACAAGTATTGACCAAGTCCTACCTTTTATATACAATTACCTTTTGCTGACGATGTACAAAAATATAGCTGTGTTGGCAAACAATTATAACAAGACTGCTTCTATCCTGATCATACGCTGTACTACATTTACTTTTTCTATGTGTGTTTTTTAGTTCTTGTCAGAATCCCAAATGATTTATGTTTTTCACATTATATAATACCTGTATTTGAATGTATGTGTAGTGTCGATGCATGCCATGAGTCAGCCTAGTGATATGTCAAACAATGTTAGTGTGTACTAACCCTATAACTACTAAGCTTGTATTTAACTGACATGGACTGTGAACTATAACACGTTGCATTATTTTCATAGTTTATGTTTTCCCCTTAGTTAGGGCGCACTTTCAAAACTCAAAATTATAACATGACCATAAGCTTACTTTTTTGTTATAAATGATTGAATGCTTGTTACTCAATTTCTGCATGCTTTGAAATTATATTTTCAGCTTTCCCTTGTAACAGTTTTTTCTAAAATGTAGAATACATAAAATAAATTGTGCAGAAGTTTAAATTCAACTGTAATGATAGCATAGTTTAGATGGCATACAGCTAGTAAATGTGATCATTCTTTTAGTCTACAAACTCATGTATAGAGTTACTAATATTATATTGCTATTTTATGAATGTTCTTTTTATTTTATCGTGCAAATCTAATGATTTTTTTCTTTTTTAATTTCAGTTTTAATTTTCTTTTTCCTGGTTCAAAGAAGTCTTCAGGTGGGGGCAAGAAAAAATATTGATTATTGGTGTCCTCAATGGCTTAGGTATACGGATTTGCTGCAATTAGGTTGGATTTTCTGGCTGTTCAAAAGGAACTACTACAAGCTAACAGTTCTTTGTTTACTATGGAAATTCTTGCAGATTCTGCTTCGAAGAAAAAGATGATCGAAACTGACTTTATAAAGATATTGTGATCAAAAGCATCATCTGCAAAAAATGTTGTCATGAAGTACAATTCTGTATATGGAGATGTGCAGTAAACTCCTCCTTTTCTGGATATAAATAAATGATTTGCCTTGGGGACTGTTTTGATGTAGAAATTATGTACAGAGTACAGTACTTAGGATTGAATAAAACCATAAGAAGTGCACATATTCTTTAACACTAGCTACAAGGATGTCCAGAATAGCAGGATTTTTACTTAATATTTATATGATTATCATACTGTGCATGCTGCTCAATTTTATTTAAAAACAGGAGAAATTGTGTGAGTCATATGGTCAAAAGGATCAGATCTACTTTTGTAGCAGTCCAAGAGAGATGGCCTAGTTCAGTTGGAAAATGCATTCTACATGTGGTAAAATATATGTATTTAAACGGACAAGTCCCTTTCTGATGTGATTTGGATAGAGATTTATTTTTATTTTTCTCAGCTACCCACATGATTGCTGTGTACTTATGCTGATTTTTTTTTTATTTGTTCAGAAAAAGATCTGAGCCGATTTTGAGACCAGTTTCTTTTAATGGAAATGTTGGACATCTCATTGTTTTGGTTTTTAGCACCTAACACAATCATGTATATCTGCAAATTTTGCTATGAGAGAACTATAGTAAAATCAGATTATAATATAATTTAAAGATAAATAGGAACAAGTAAGGTCAACGAATATGCTTGAACCTTTGCATTAAGAATATCTTTCAATTAGCATTTGCCACTCATACCCACAAAGTGCTAGTCACTTCTTCGGAATTTATTATTGTTGCCAAGAGATGCATATCTTATTATTATCAAACTTGTAACAAAGTAAGGAAATGTCCAACATCTCTTGTATATACAGGGTCTTGAAGCCAAAGACACTGGTGCAGAGGAAATGTGTTGGGGAAGAAAAATTATGAATATTTCATACAACCAACTGTTGCCTGTTTTGTGCTACCTTACTAAAGCCTGGTTAACATATCCATGATGTAAAAATAAGAGTTTTATTGGAAGGTTTATGTCTATGTGAGATTGAATCACAAAATCAATTGTTAGATTTTGTGGATGTCCAAAACCTTATTAGGTGCTACAGGAATTTTGTACATTTGAATAATTATGTATATATTGTATCTGTGATATCAAAATATAATTCAAAACCTTGGAATGGTGTATGCTTGCCGTATACTTTAGTACATTCCAAACTGTTCACATTTGCCAATTCTGTTATTATGGTCAAATACACTTGGGTTATATTTGAGAATTGTTAGCTTTTTCAGGAATAAATAATGTTTGTTACTTTTCTTATATTTTAAGAACACTGAAGTGCATGAATCCAAACTGTAAATCTAAAAAGTTCTTCCTTAAATTCTGTAAATTTGGTTTGCAGTATTGTTTGAAGTCAGAGAATTGATTTTTTTGGGGGATGTAACAGTGCACTTCTTTTATTCGTCTAGAAAGAATTTGTGTAGCTCAAGAATATTTTCATTGTTTATGCAGTTGCTAGATGGGGCCACTAGCTTTTATATTCTCTAATAAGCTTGACATTGGAAGAACATATCTGGATTCTTTCAAATTATAATACCTATCATAATGAAAATTGAGTTAAGGAAAGTCACCATTTGTAATTTTATAAAAGCATTTATTCTGTAAATAGTGAAATAAATTATACTATAATGTAACCATCTTGTCCTACTTGACTCACCTAATTGTCTGTGTTGTATTTGACAAAGTTTCATCATCAAACCACCACATACAATACAGTATCACTTTGTTTAACAAAAGCACTGTTTATTCCATGGAAACTAAACATTAAAAAAGATTTCTATAAGTTTATTACATTTTTATAAGCTATCCTACAACATATAGATAAAAACTCCACATTGCAATAAGTATAATACATACAGAAAAACAATTGCATCATATGTATAATTGGTTAGAACAATCACCTAAAAACTTGTCTCAATAAAAACAAAATTTCATACTGTATAGCTGCAAATTCATTTTTTCGGATGCATTACATTAAGTGACATTTACATTTCTTTACTTTCAACATACATAATTTTTTTCAATGCTGATAAGTGTATAATTCCTTTATTATCCTGGACAATGAGAAATCTGAATACAGGAATAAATATGAGACGACGGACACTTTAGTAATTGGCACAGGGTTTCTTTGGTATCCTTAATTCATATCCAACTTAATGAGGTTTGAAAATTCACATCATCATAATGCAAGCCATGGATGTGCTGCAAGAGATTCTTTGCTACGATCCCCATAATCATAAAGTAGTTCTTCTCCAACTTTAATGTCTTTTGCTGCCACTAGGATAAGGTAAGGTCTGTTGCCAACGCCAACAACTTTAGTTGCACAATTCCCATATTTGCTATGATTTAGGAGTCTTCCTAACTTCCCAGACTCTGCTGTCGCATCAACACTGAAAGAAGAAAAGTTGAACTGTAGTGGCATTTATAAGAAGCTCAAGTGAAAGGGTCTTATCTATTTATGTTGTTTTTGAAATGGTACACAGTAACTTGTTCTCCTGTTGGACTGTTCTTACTAGCCTAATGCAGAACCACAATTCTACAGATGAGGATGCACACCAAATACACTTCCACAGTATTTACAAAACACATTTTTATTACCAAACACTTAAAAATTACTTTTTTTAAATGCATACAGTAATATTCTGAGATTGGTAACAAAGGATTGCTCAGACTAATATAATACTGTCAAATCTTACCAGTAATTTCTGTTATTGTGATTGAAGTAATACATATAGCACCCAAATTCAGGACTTAATGAGTAATTTTTTTCTCTTTGTTTGGCAGTTCCCAAGTCCACTAGATCTCCAGTATATTCCACTACAAAATCTCCACGTCTAAAAGGTTTCGTTGAGACAACTCCTCTCCCTTTTCCTTCTATTTCTTCAACCTAGAAATAGCCAAAAAAGATTTAGTTTTTAGCTTGATCAATTATGATGATGAATTGTAATTTATTAGATTTTTTTCAATAAAACAAAGTTGAGAGACACCATCTGATTTATTTGACAAATTGATAAGTAGCAAGGGTTATCATGAATTACTTTGAAAAGGTCAGGAATACCTAGCTATAATTTTGATTTAACTTTCAATCAATCTGCATTTGAAGTTCAATATGAATCAAACTAAATGTAATAAATACTACTGAAAATATTGTAGATCTCATGTCAGACCAGGATTGAGAAAACCTACCTTTAGTCCATCTTCTTGACCAGAAAGTATAGCCTTTTCAAGCTCAAGCTGTTGTTCTTTCTGTGCGTCATAAGAAAAAGGTCACAAATGTTTAGAATTAAGCAAATAAACTACCATTAATTGAACAATATATATATATATATATGTATTTTTTTTTTATCTATTAAACAAGGATAGTCAGTTCAGCTCTAATGAACTGTTCTCCCACAAATCTATTGTTTTTTATTATGCTATTTCTATCATTAAGTAGAGAATAAAAGACAGATATAGATATTGTTTTCAGCCATTGCTATCTGTGTTCTTTTACGTGCAATGGGGACAGAACAGAATTCATAATATGGATCCACATTTTACATCATTTCCGCTGGCTAGGGAAACAAGCCAGACATTTCCAACACACTCAGTACAAATGAAAACCCAACTTTTGACTAATTTTCTAACCAGATTTTGCACTATTTCATGGTATAATTACCTAAATCACTTTCAAGTATTTCATTTACAGAAAATTTTATTTTTAAAATTCCTTACTTTCTGTAACGACTGACACATTCTTGAGCTTCGTCTTACAGGGAAAAAATCAGTCATTAAATGGTTGTTACTGTCCATTGGTTTCCTACAAGCAATACAAAAATAAAATTTTAATTTCCAAAAAGATTTATTTCCTAAATGTCAAAATGTGCTATCTACTAAAGCAGAAATCTAATTTGTAGGTCTAACAGACTCTTATTTATCAAGTAAGCATGACTAAAGATAGTCCAGTTTACTATAACATGGAAGATATAAAAAAGACATATTTACTTTTTCTCAGCTGCTTTATTTTTTGAGGATTGTGGTTTAAGTGTTTGACTAGCTGCATTACTTCCATCTTCTGGTTTCTTTTTGCTTCCTCTTGGTCTACCCCCTCTTCCTTTTTTAGTCTTGGAAACAACAACAGTTTTTGTGTCTGATTCTTTGTCTTCTGAAGTAGCTTTTATCAGTTTTGGGTGAGGCGGTTTGGGGCTTTCCATTTCTCTGCTTACACATCTCTTGTCCCCTGGTTCTTTGTTTTCTTCATCATTATTCAGCAAGCCATCTTGTTGAGACTCTCCTTTCTTTTCCAATGTCTTTTCAAGAACTTTTTTAGATAATTTTTTCTTTTCCTCACATAATGGTTGTTTTTCTTTGTCTTTGGTTGGCGTTGTTTCAGGGGTCAGGATCCCTTCAGGCAAATCTTTAACAAATAGAATAAAGTATACTTTTGACCATGTAATTTGGTAAGATTGGCATGAATAATGAACGATCAAAAGGAATAATTTACCTTGGTAATTATAATATATATGGAACCCCCACCCTCTCAACAAAGGTCCACTTCTGTGTTCATGTTTTAATACTCCAATGGACAATATATACAGTAATTCTGTAACTGTATGAGATATAGATGTAGAACTAGAAGTTAAAGCTTCAACATTTGAGCGAAACTTGTGTCAAGTTAGAGAGGCTGCCATTTAACTGTTCTACCAGTATTAATTAAGTATTTTCCTATGTATCAAGGTAAACAAGAGCACATACCATTGATGGATTTGTTTTCTGTATTATTCATGACTTTCACTGTTCCTAACGACTTATCAATAGAGGGGTCCATCAAAATTTAAAGACGAAGGTTTACTTGTTGGTCACGTCACTCCTAGCAGTGGCCCTGTTCCTATTTCATTCTCTCAATCTGAAAATAAAGAATAATTCATCAAACATGTTGAATTAAATGTTGAACAAACAAATGTAATTATAACAATTCTGCACCAAATAAATTGATTTCATATCAAGATATAACTCTGCTGGTTGCACTCTGTAAGGATGGAGCTAAAATGTGGAAACCCAAATATGGAATCTTAGCTCCCCGTTCCCTCCAAGACTTCAAGCAAATGTGTTGTTATATTGGTTCGTTATAGTCACATATTGACATATTGAATAGTGTAGAATACATAGGAACCAAAGTTAATTCTTGTAGCTTTATAATTTCACCATTTTTTATGTGTCCATTGTAGAATAATCGATAGCTCTAGAAAAACTCACGGGTATCTTGCTGTTTTCATTGGAAGTGAGCGAAAAAGCACACTTGCGGGAGATTCGAAGTTTGTTTACCAAATTTCATTGGGTATTTAACCAGTCACGTGATAAAAATAATCGACACTGTCTTTACATTGAACATTTTGTAAAATGTTACACGAATTAAAAATGATATCTGAAACTATAATGATTTTACTTTGGCTCACTGTAAGCCATTTTTTAACCATTTGGAAAAAAATAAAGATGTGATGATGTTGTTTCCGGAATAGCATTGAACGCAATGAATTGTGGGTAGTAAATGACTGAATGGCAGCTGCTGTGAAAGTCGAACTTCGTCGCAACAAAAAATATTGAAAAAGTGCGGAAGTGAGTGGTTTTGAGACCCATTTCCCCTATTAAATTAGATCATTACGATCAAACCTTCCAACGGAGCTATATGATTATTTGTCTAGTGATTTTTATTTATGATATTTATCCATTTTCTTGTGTTCTATGTGAATGAGGAAATGTTTGACTGTGAGTGGGATAAAAACATTGAAGTCATACAGCATGGCATTGAACCACATGTCGGGTCAAGAAATAACTTTAGTGTTCATTCTATTATTGTAAAATGTCAATCAATAAAATTGAATGGAACAAACAGATAACATATTGTCGATCTGTTTACATAAATATAATCCACAAGAGGCTTTTTGGTGAATAATTATGAACATAATGAGTTTGATCTTGTGCGATGGTAAATGTCGTGATTAAAATTGAATCTGTCACATATCACTACGTTGCTGTATAACGTGTTTTTTTTAGAACAAACTGTTTGATTAACACTGCATCTCAATTTAATGTTGGTTCATAATTATTTATGGCATACATGCGCTGATTAATCTTTATCTGCTAGAAGTATGCATGTTGTTGCCTTCCATGAACTTTCCGCAGATCAGGGTTATATTTGTCTGAGGTTAATTACCATTGTGTCACAAAAAAGAGAAATTTGATTCATGATTGATGGGTAATTTAGTTTAACCCATGCAACATTAAAAATAATTTGATTTTAAACTTGATTATATCAAGTTAGTTCAAAAACATGTCAAATCTTGCTTGTACCTATCCTATCAATTTCAGTCTAAACAGGATTTAGTATTACTTCCAAGAATGGTGTTCTTATTCATATACCTTTATATTTCGGAAAGATAATCCTGAAATCAATTACATAGCTGATCAGATTTTTTATTTTGTTTTTAGATGGATGATGATGAAATAAAAGATTTATTGTCTACGGCACTTTCACAGTCTGGAATAGATGATGACTTTCCAGATTTCAGCGATCTCTTTGGTCCTAGTGACATCACGCCACAGAGTGGTACACAAAATTGTATAGAACCAGCAAACTTTCAGACACCTGCGAGTGGGAATCTAACTGGTAAAGTGATAAAAAGTGAGGATACAAAAAAAGAATCACAAGAACTTAGCTTTGCTCCATATTTTAATAGTTCTGATTCAAGTATCATTACAAACACAAATCAAGTGATTGACAACAAAATTAAATTAGAACCTGTACAAAATGTTAAAATTGAACCTCCAGGGATTGATATTAAGCAGGAAAAGGTATTGATTAAGCAAGAACCTATTAAAACTGAAAATGTGATCAAAAGCGAATTCCTAAGTATTAAAACTGATTCTCTTGGAGAAACAAAAACAGAGAATAAAACAATTATATCTGAAAGTATTATAAAATCAGAAGAACTAAAAGCACAGTCTAATGATGTCAAGTTGTCCAATACAAAAAACACAGCCAAAACAGAAGTCAAGACTGAGGAGCCAAAGGAAGAGGTAAGTCTTTTAAATTTCCCTGGCATGTCTAGTATAATCCTATGAATTGAGTAGAAAGAAACAAGGCTGACTTAAAACGATTTGATGTTACTTAATTTCAGGATTTCATTGTATAATCTTCTTGAATTTTGTAGGGTGGTGGTGGTTTTGGTTTTGGCTCGGGGGATGGAGATGGAGGAGGATGGGATTTATTTTCTCAAGCGATTGCTCAGCTGGCAGACACAAACAAAAAGGTTTGATTGTCATATTCATAATTCTATGCAATTACTTATTGAAGTTTATTTTTTTGTAATGCTTAATTTCATATAATTATATGTGTTACAACTTTGTTTTTTAAATGTTCAATGTAGTGACTAGTTTTAAAATATGAAATTTTAAAATATATATTTTTTAAATTATTTTAGGCTGCAGAGTTTGAAGCTGAGCAGAAAAAACACCAGAAAAAAGATCCTATTCCAAAGGTTGCGAAACCCGCTCCTAATCCAGTGATACCTGCCGTCAAGGCTCCAGCCACAGTGATCCCCACAGTGATCCCCACAATTCCACAAACAGTTCCTGTATTGCAGCAGACTCCACAAATTCAATCTTCTTCTGGAGTTACACAGGCTTCAGTCATACCAAAAATTGTTCCCATACAAACTGTGGGAAATACAATCAGAAGAGTTCAGACAGACCCACAAATTTATACAGTACCAAGAACAATATCTGGCCAAATTCCTGTCACAGTTCAACAGGTCAATGCAAGCCAAGGCATACGCAGACAAGGAACCACCACAATAATTCAAGGCACACAACCACAAATTATACAAAAGACTACATCTAACCTGACACAGGCAAGCTTGCTGCAAAGGTCAAGCTCCCCTATCATTCAGTTAGCTCAAAGATCAGGGTCTCCTATTTTCATTCAAAAGTCAGATGGACAGATTGTCAGCTCTCCAGGAATACAGCTCACACAGAGTGGTGGTATTCAGAGGAGCCAGTCACCGCTGATTATGACCCAGGACGCAACTGGGAAAAAAATCATAATCCAAAGTAGACCTGCTGGACAGGGACAAACTGTTATCAAAACTATACAGCAGGGCACAGGGGCTATCAAACTAGTGAAAACTCTACCCCAGGGTGTTGCTGCTCAAATACTACAAGCCCAGAACAAAAGTGGGGGCCAGCCTCTGCAACTAGTTCGTACCAGTGATGGTTCCTTAGTGAAAATTAAAGCCATCAAACCTGGTGTCACCACTGCCGGACAATTAGGTAGAACTGTGATGATCAAAACTACACAGGCAAATAGTGGTACTACTATTCTCCAAGGTCAGACTGTCATCAGTGGTGCCTCTTTATTAAGTCAAGGAAATAGATTTACTATGGCTAGAAGTGCTAGTGCCAATGATTTAGGTAGAAAGATTATCACAACAAACGCTGGTACGTTACGTGGTGTCAGCATTGTGAATCAAGGAACAATTAACAGTATTGCCCAATCTGGAGTTCAAAAGCCAAACAATGGTGTTGTTCCCACTAAACTTACAGACAAAGATGTGTCTAGACTTTGGGCAAATGATGACATTAGTCTGAAAAAGCTGGGAGTTACTAGTGTGAGTATTATTATACCGCTCAGTTTGCTCTGATTGTTGTGTCACAGGCAGAGCAGACACTACATTCTGAAAATCACGTTTATCTGTACTCTTGTGAATCAACTTATTCATTCCATCTTTTTCAGCAACAAAATAAACCCGGTAGCCCTATCATTATGTCCAATGCTGGTGGCTTTGAAGTTGAGGAAGAAGCAGAAGAAGAAAATGAAGAGCTAGGGAGAGCAGAAACATATGCAGAATATATGCCACCAAAGTGTAAGTTGTTTTTAAGTTAACAAATGGAAAGTGAGAAGAAGCATGAGTAAACTTATATGACATTTTCTCTTTTTCTACACTACTTTTCTATAAAATTACAGCTCCCTTCCCACAATCTAGATCAACATTCAATTTAATGACACTGTGTGCATGTTTGGGCATGTTGTTCCTTTGATTAATCTTGCTAAAAATGTTACATTTGTTTGCTTACAGTAAAGATTGGTTTGCGCCATCCAGACCCTGTGGTGGAGAGTAGTTCTTTATCAAGTGTAGAACCATGTGATGTATGGTATAGACTTCACATTCCAGAAAGCTGTATAGACAACTGTTATCTCTCTGCTTTACAGTTAGAAACAATCACATATGCATCTCAAAAACATGAAATTTTCCTCCCAAATAAAGAGAGGGCAGGTTTTTTAATAGGTAAGCAATTTAGTATGTTACTATTAGCTGTGGTAAGACAAACTTTTATTTTGAGTCGTTTACTGAAGATGAGCTGGTTCATGCCTAGCTCTCCTTTCTAGGAAGTAATATTTGCCCAACATTGACAACGATTTGCCATACAATATGCCCTCCTAGCACTACACATCCGGGTTACTGCTGGTTGTATGATGGAACTATGAATGGCAAATCAACATCAATGTAGAGGCAAATATTACCTTCTTGATAGGAGAGGTAGACATGAGCCAGCTCAAAATAAAAGTGACTGAATCTAACCACAGCCACTATGATGTTTAAAATGAAAGACACACGCATATTTGCTATCTGTTGTAGTGATGTGAAATAAGGAATCAACATTGATGGGATATGTCTTTTATAAATGTGAACATAAGAAATACTGGCAATGTGGAAAAGTACTCATTTGAAGTTGGTTTGCCTTTGCAATTGATATAAAATTATTTATTATAATTATGTGCATCTCTTTTGTTGAAAAGGAATGGTGTCTTATGGTTACAAGAAAGTTAAGAAGATTATAGCATCCCAAATACATTCATTATTCTTTTTTTCCCTTCAGGTGATGGGGCTGGTGTTGGCAAAGGGAGAACTATAGCAGGAATCATATATGAAAATTACTTGCAAGGAAGAAAAAGATCATTATGGTAAATCTTTGAAACTTTGTTTTCTAAATCATTTTGTATGATGATACTTTTATCAAATGCTCACCTTGGACAACTTTTCTTCTTCTCAATATAGGCTTAGTGTTTCTAATGATTTGAGAGTAGATGCAGAAAGAGATCTCAGAGACATCGGTGCTGGAAAAATTGACGTTCATCCCTTAAATAAGGTATGCATGCTGCTTTTAGCCTCCAAAATCTGTAACATTTTACTCTCTATCCAACCATTTTGTTATATCTTATTAAAAAAAAAACCCATAGTAGCAGATCAATTACCCTATGTAATGTTCTTTTTGCCTTTATTTCAGTTCAAATATGTCAAGATCTCTTCAAAAATCAATAATAGTGTAAAGAAAGGAGTGATATTTGCAACCTATTCTAGTTTGATTGGAGAAAGCCATTCTGGGGGCAAATATAGGACCAGACTTAAACAGATCACACATTGGTGTGGTAAAGATTTTGATGGTTTGGTATCCTTTTTGAAAAGCAAAATGTAGAAAGTGCCTGCGATAACAGTGATTGTTTTAAACACTGGAGGGACAGACCAGACTACCCAAATTAGTCATTTTCTTAATAAACATGCAATCAGTTTTGATAGCCAAAAAATTATAAATTGATTGCTGGACAACTTTGGGTTTTGTGTAAATGTTTATATGTATAAAATGGTGGTTTTCAGAAAAATCTTCGCATTTTTGATTCCTTGATATTTGTGTTAGATAATATTTGATGAGTGTCATAAAGCTAAGAACTTGTGTCCAACGGGTTCATCAAAACCAACCAAAACAGGTCAAACAGTTTTAGAATTACAAAATAGATTACCCAAAGCTAGAATAGTCTATGCTAGTGCCACAGGAGCTTCTGAACCAAGAAATATGGCTTATATGACAAGACTGGGATTATGGGGTGCTGGTACACCCTTTAGGGAATTTAATGATTTCATACAAGCAGTGGAAAAAAGGTAAGATTTTAGTGTATTATTTTTATCTTTATTTCCTTATCTCAACCAATGGATCTTTTGTTCATTTTTAACCTGATTTGGTAAGTCTCAAAATGCTGCTGTTCACCATACTTGAACCATACGAGATGATAAAAGTTGTATTTGATCTATTTTCAGGGGTGTTGGTGCAATGGAACTTGTTGCCATGGATATGAAGCTAAGGGGCATGTATATTGCAAGACAGTTGAGTTTCCAAGGAGTAACTTTCAAAGTGTGTGAGATTCCCATTCCAAAAGATTTTGTTGAAGTCTACAATTCATCTGTAAGATTGGTAAGTTAATTTTGGTATTTTTGTAATAACATGAATAGTATGAAGAAATTGTTTTGGAAAATCTTTGTTTCAAACAATTATTCAAGCAGTCTTCCTTAATTCTGAGTTTCTTTCTCTAGGTTTGTTGTTACACTTGATTTAAAAAATAATTTCATATTGCCATTCCTTTCATTGCAGTGGGTTGACGCCAGAGAGAAGTTTCAAGCTGCAGCTGATCTTATTGATGCAGAACACCGCATGAGGAAAAGTATGTGGGGACAGTTTTGGTCAGCTCATCAGAGGTTTTTCAAATATTTGTGTATATCTGCAAAAGTACGTCACTGTGTTAAAATTGCAAGGGATGCTGTGAAAAATGGAAAGGTATGTTAGAATCTTATGTTTCTGAAAAATTTGTTTGGGATTTTATGTTGTAAAAGCAATCATAAGTTGTCATCATGATTTCCATAAAAATGTGTATTCATGGTTGCTTGTGAAATCCTTAATTCTTTGCAACAATTATAAGCAATTTACAGTTGAAATATACATTAAAATATTGATAGTTAGCCAATTTGTAAGATTTGATTTTCTCCCCTTTCCCCATAGTGTGTTGTGATAGGACTTCAGTCTACAGGGGAAGCAAGAACACTTGAACAATTGGAAGAAGCAGGGGGAGAACTCACGGACTTTGTTTCAACTGCCAAGTATGTATCAATCATTTTCAGTTTGAAATCAGAAACATCTTTTCAACTCAATTGTTTTCCACATTGATCTCTTTCATCTTAATTTATTAATCATATTTACATAATAATGAGATCCATTTTCTTGTACTAAGTTACATTTTTCACTTGACTTGTTTCAGGGGTGTCATTCAGACTCTAGTTGAAAAGCATTTTCCAGCCCCAGATAAACAGAAAACTATGGATCTGTTTGGAGGTGGCTTGTTTGGTAGTTTTGATTCTTCTCCAAAGCAAAGTTCATTAAAGAGAAAGAAGAATTGTAAGTGTCTATAAATGTAGGCAAATCTGCCTTTTTGGTACAGAGAATTTAAATCAAGCTAGTTTTGTTCCATATAAGGAGAGTTTTATTCATTATGTTATTTTGAGACTTTTGAATATGGCTCCTGTGATGCTTTTTCTTAGAAAGATAAATGAAGTCCTTATTAATTTCTTTATCTCCCATCTAGTCAAAAATTCAAATGGTGCTAAAAAGCAGAAATCAGATTGGTCAGATTTAAGCAGTGATAGTAGTGATAGTGATGACGGGTTCAAATCGGACGGATCCAAAGCTTCATCAGAGAGTGGTCTTAGTCTGTCAGAAAGTGAAGAGTCTGACATGGATGAAGAAGATGATTTCAATCCTTTTGGAAATGGCTCAGACAGTGATGATGGTCAGTGTTTTTCTTAGCATTAGACTAGGGATTAAACTTTGGCACAAATGGCCCTAAAGAAGTTAAACAGATTTAATTATTCAGGAACTATTTTTGTATACCCTATTCCATATTTATATGTTATTTGTTAAAGCCCATGTTTAAGTCCCATTAGAAAAATTTAAATTGCATTTTTTTTCACACTTTTCAGAAATAAAGATCATTCTTATAATTAATGATTAGTTTTTTAATGGAATAGCATTCGTTTCTAGAAAGATTTTTTTCACTTTTACTAATTTTTGGTACTTTTTGCATTGAAAAACCTTGGGACCATCATTTTAGAATCCTATATACATTTTTGATACATGCTAAAAACCACGTTTGTACCTTTAAACATGATACTCAAGGGTTTGGATATTCAAGAAGTCATTAGTTCAGCAATCAAAGAGTCCTAAGTGTTCTTATGATTCTCAACTGAGTGTTGTTCTATATTTCTAAACAGATCCATGGTTAAAAAAGACAAAGAAAAACAAAAAGAAGAAGGCTGTGAAAAAACCAAAGAAGAAGAAAGAAAAGAAAAAGAAGAAGAAGAAGAAAGAAAACAAACATAAAAGCGATGATGAATTTGGTGATATGGATAATCGATTAGATCAAGCATTAGCTGCAGCAGGACTGAAGTCTTCCAAAGAAAATTCCGTGGATCCATACTCAAGTAAGATTTTTCTTGCATTGATCAATGCATTAAATAATTGATAGTATATATAAGTGAAATCATGCATAAATCAAGCAAACATTTGTGGGGGAAAAATTTGAGCAATGGCTGTTTTTAGAAATATGACAAAACCATTTTAATTTCAGGTATAAGGAAATCTACTTTGCCAGGAATGGATGCCATTGATCAAGCTTCATCAATGAAGAAAGACCTCATGGAAAAGATTGAAAAGCTTGGAGACTGCTTACCACCAAATACACTAGACGAATTGATAGACAGTCTAGGTGGTCCTGAAAATGTTGCAGAGGTGTGTAGATATTTCTCCTTTTGCATTTTAAATGACAATCCATTGCGTAATTTTTAAATTAATGTAGCAAAAGTTCATGCAACAATCCATATTCCTTCACTTTTAGATTTTCGTTTAAAACTTGCTTGTGTTGTTGGGGTTTCTCGGAAGTTTCTTTCTTGGTGGAAATTGAATTGCTGCATACATGTTTGTAACTTGATGTTTTTATTTTTCATATGTTTTGTAGATGACTGGGAGAAAGGGAAGAGTGGTCAGTACTGACGATGGAGTACAGTATGAGTCAAGAAGTGAAATGGATGTGCCTCTGGAAATTCTCAATCTGAAAGAAAAAGAAAGATTCATGCTTGGTGAAAAGGTAAGAGAAGGAAAAATTGGTCAAGCAGAAACTGCCTCCTTATAAAAGTATTTGATTTCAACAATAACTTCAACTGCTTCCAAATAATTATTATTAAAAAATGTGTGTAAAATATTTTTATTTGGGGTTACTATGCAGTGGTCATTCTTCCCCTAATGAAAACTACTTTATATGGTTAGCACTTTCTCTGATCATATCATTTTTCTTTTTTTTTCATCTAAAGTGTATTGCTATCATATCTGAAGCAGCCAGTTCAGGAATCTCGTTACAAGCTGATCGCCGTGCCGCAAATCAGAAAAGAAGAGTACATATCACTTTGGAACTACCATGGAGTGCTGATAGAGCCATACAGCAGTTTGGTAAGAATTTATAAACTCATTTAGTTCATGATGTTCTCCATAGTAAGAAAGAATTTAATTTTTATTGTTAAAGACCCTTTGTCTGAGCTTTTAATTTATTTTGCAGGTCGTACTCATAGGTCTAACCAAGTCAGTGCACCAGAATATGTATTTATGATCTCAGAACTGGCAGGAGAAAGGCGGTTTGCTTCAACTGTTGCCAAGAGACTTGAAAGTTTAGTGAGTGATGTTTGGAATTTATACTTTCAATTGAACTAGTTCACATATTTTTCTTGTACACAATGTTTTTTAACTTTGTAAGATCTTCAGCCACTTGAAATCTGAGAGTTTTTTTTATTATTTCAGGGTGCCTTAACCCATGGTGACAGAAGAGCTACGGAAACTAGAGATCTGAGTAGATTCAACATAGACAACAAGGTAAGGAATGATGTCTAGCTAGGGTGGGCTGATTTCTATCTCTTTATCAAACACAATTCTCACTCTGTATTAGTGTTTTATAACTGACCCAGATTATAGTATTATAGTCAACCCTTTTGTGTATTGTTTAGCATCGAAAATCACGAGTGCAGAACGGGTTTGGTCCAATCGCATCCCTAACTTCAAGGCCTGCTTTTCAGTTTAATTGATTTTAAGCGACTTCCCAATAAAGATAAGGATATTTCAAAGCAGAGTGAGCTTGATCACTCCCTTCAAATGGCAATCACTGCTGATTTGGGAGTCACAAAGATCTTAGTATTCTAGTGTCTGTCTTCAACATTACATCTATCCACATAATATATAATTATAATAAATGAACTTTCCTGTTCTTTTTGTAGTTTGGACGTACAGCGTTAGAAGCCGTTATGAAGTCTGTCCTGGCATTAGAAAGTCCAATTGTACCACAACCTGCAGAATATGATGGAAATTTCTTTGAAGGTAATTAGAACACAGTTTTTGTAACTTAACTTTCTTTTTGACAATTTTTGAAAAAAGAATATCACTTGTAAGTTGCTACTTTACTTTGATGCATGAAGAAGAACCTGGTGGTCTCTTTATTCATAGTTTGTAGATGATTACTATTATTGCACGAATTGTAGTTATAACTTTCTTTTGACAGATGTAAAGAAAGGACTTATAGGCGTTGGGATGGTAGGGTATGATGAAAGACACGGAGTTGCATCACTAGAAAAAGGTAAATATAAAAAGAAATGATGCAAATTTTTGTAAAAGCTGTTTTCTCAAGGAAAAGATCTCTCTAACCCCTTAAAAACCAAGTCCACCAATATTTTAAAGGTCATTTTTGACTTTGACCTCTATTTAATCATTTTCACTTTCTATAACTGTTACCTTTTATGACCAAAAAAACATAAGTTGCCTTGTCAAATGATTTTAAATGACAGAATCATATCATATTCTTTTTATTTGAAAAAGAATATACTATTATTTATGCTTATTTTTTCTTCTAGATTATAACAACATTAGCAAGTTTTTGAATAGAATTCTTGGCATGGAAGTGCAGGTTCAAAACTGTCTCTTCAAGTATTTTACGGATACTTTAGCAGCAATTATTCTTCAAGCCAAAAGAAATGGAAAATGGGATCTGGGTATTTTAGGTAAGCATTATTTTTTTTGTGTAGCATTTCATTTATATTTACTGAGTAACCCAGCTACAATAGAAAAAAACCCACTACAAACACTAGAAGAAGAAAAAAAATATACAAAAATATTAAATCAATGTTATTGGACTTCCATTAGTTTTTCAGGGATAACAAGTGAGATTCAGATGAAATGTACAAATAACTTGTTAATTCATTTAATAATATATACCTGCCACTCCTTTCAGATCTTGGCTCAGGAAGTGAACTTGTCAAAAAGATGGCAACAAGAACTTTCAAAGGAAATTTCTCGGGCACAGTAGCAAAGACAGAACTACATTCAGTAAGTTACTTGGTTTCCTGCAAATTATGTAGTTAAATTCAAATAAAGAATTTTCAGACTCTCATTTTTTGTACTATCCCCCCATCCTTTCGGTGTTTTAATTGTTCAGAAATAACTTTTTTGTAATACTCCTACTGGTGTTGAATATTATCTATAATACATTGACTGTTGCTTTTGATTCAGGTCAAGGTGGAAAGAGGCATGACATGGCAAGCAGCTATGGAACTTTGGCATGAACATGCAGGGCCAGAAGATGGCTACTATCTCAGCACTCAAGTAAGTCCAAAATGACAAAAGGCTCCTTATTGTAATGAGAATACATGAATGTTTGTTTATGTTGTTGATCTGTAAGTGAATGAATGAGGATGTAGTTATTTCAATCAAAATAAATGGTGTTATTTTTATTTTCAATCGTAATTTTTCAGGTGAGAAATGGCAAGAGGACAGGAATTCTAGCTATTGCTATGGCAGGAAAGAAAAAAGACAAATTATTCAGAGTATACCGTCCCAATACTGGTCTACAAGCAAGATCAGAAACTTTAGAAGAAATCAAGAAAAAGCATAAAAAGGTCCTCCCTGATGAAGCTCTCCATCACTGGGAAGAACAGTATCAAGGCTCAGCCAACCAATGTAGTCATGCGTACTGGCGTGGAAACTGTAAGAGAGCAAGTTTTGGTCTATCTTGTGAGATTGGTCTGCGTACCAGAACCTATCATGTCTTGGGTGGATCAGTGTTAAGTATTTGGGGTAAAGTGGAGAGTGTACTGGCATCACTACCTGGAGGCCATGCTACCAGAATGCAGATTATACGAATGAAAACTGATGATGGCCTACGAATTGTTGGTAAGTTAGCCATTCTTATTTTTATACAGAAGTTTATTTTTAGGGTTGGTATGTTTTAGTGATTAAAAATTGTTATTCCAAAAGTCATGAAACAAGATTAGTGGTGTTTAAATCTTCTCATTCACTAATACTGTACCACTTTTATTTCACCTTAGGGAGTTTAATCCCACCTCAAGCTTTAGACCCCTTGATCAACATGTTGAAACAGAGTACCTCAACCTCAAATCCACCACAGACTCCTCAACCACAACCAAGCATTGGAGGGTATAGAGGACCAGCGGGAGGGTCAAGTAGTGGCGGACTAGGAACAAGTTATATCAATAACAGTCAAACTAGTTACATACAAAATAGTGTAACCCCACAGACAATAGTTCGGCCATCTTCGTCAAATTCTGCCTTCCTGAGCATGCCTACCTTCTAAAGAATGTTTCAACAACAGCTTTACTGAAGATCCAGCTGTCTCAAGGAGAACGCTTGTGCGATGATTGAATTTGTCAGGCATGTTTTTTTTGAAACTTATTGAGCAGACCAGCATTACAATTGACAAAGATCATGATTTTGTACTCGAGTAGCTGACCAGGATTGTAGCAGTATCCATATTAGTGTGACCCTTGTCAAGGTATTGGCTCTGGTTTGACACACTTATGGAATCGATTTGAATTTTTAGTTTTACAACATCGATTCCAGAAGTGTGTCAAACTAGGGTTAATATCAAAGGTAAGAAAATTCAAATGGATTCGAAAAAGTGTCTAACAACGACAAAGGTTTCAGTTGTCAAAAACTGTATGGGGTACAATTCTATGGCCGACTTTTGGATTTGTTTCACCTGATGAATCTGAATCAGAAGTACTTTGTTGTCTACTTCTTAAAGGAGTTTTAGGTTTGATTTGTCACCAGTAATTAAAAATGTCTTTCAGATTTTTTCTTCTTCAATAAAATGTCATGGAAAAGATTACATTAAAAAAATGAAAAAAAATAAAAAAAGAGTCCAGTTTGAAATATAAATATCTAAGTCCAATGAATGAAAACAATGTTTGAAAGGTCTCAAACATTGTTCATTAAATCACCATTATTCATCATCACTCTTATAAGAAAGGGGATGTCATTTAGTCATTTGTTATCTTGTTTTATAGGAATATGTATTTGGAAACTATAAGAATTGTAGCGTTGAGAAATTGGTATTTTAAACTTATTGATTAATCTATGCAAATTTATAAATGTTGTGAACAAAGTGTTATCCTAGAATGAAATGGTTTAAATATGTGTACAGAAAGGCAGAAGAATAATACCCTTTCAAACAGACAGAGTAACTTGTCTTAGTAGCTTGTCTTGATTGCATTGTTGAGAATACAAAGTAAAATCCCCGTACACAATTTGGTGGTACCACCCATACAGTGATAAGGTAGGTACCTGTATTTTGCTGTACAGTACCTTTGATCTAGCATATGAAATATATATATGTGTGTTATAATTGACAGGATAATCCAGAGTTGAGGTAACCAAGGTAAATGAAATAAAAAATATTTGTTTGGCAACATTTCAGTGCCTCTATCTTTTAAACATGTACTGTTTTTTCTTTCTTTTGGAATCTCTAAGGTCATTTAAACCAAGATGTTTGTGATATTTGAATTACATATGATGATTGTCCTTGATAATAACATCTTCCACTTAGTTTAATGGTGATTCCCTTAAGGGGGGTAAGGGTCTAATAGCTTTTTTGACATGCACAAGCATGTCCCACATCATTTTCTGTAAAAACCAATGGTGTGAAAGTATATTGTTTGGCCTAAGGACATCCTTAACCACTGTTTGATATAACTCAAATTTAAAACTGATGTCCTTTAATATGCCAAAAATATACTTTTATAGCATTTTTATTGATTGAAAATGAAGATTGGGAACATGTGTTTGTGCATATTTAAAAAAAGCAATTAGACCCTCATCCCCACTTAATTTGTAAGCAAGTGTGTATTTTTGATTTGTTGCTTTCCTTTCAAGCATTCCTTGAAATTATTACTGTATATTTGCAATCTATAAGTTAATGTTCAAGAAGAGTAGAAACAAATGATATGAATGTCTCAATTTCCATTGATCAATGTATTTATGAATTTCAAATTTGAAGCCCATGATTTCCACTTCATTACAATTTTCAATTGTTTGTATAGGAGAACTGTATAATTGCCAATTTGTTTTGTTGAATCTGTAAATGTATTGATGCCATAATATTGTGTTGGTCATTTAGTTTGTTACTCTTGATTTATAAAATGTGATTGTATGAAGGCAAATGTTAAATACAATGTCCATTTACTCATTCTTATTATGTTCATTGTTATGTTGAGATAAAACACACACATCCAAAGCAATAAAAGATGCTAAATAAACTGTGGATAAAATTTATTTTATTTTAACATCCAATGCAATATAAAAGCTCATCATAACAATATCATACATTTAATTCAGCTAACAAATTTGGTTTTATATATTTATTTTAAGTGTAACATTTCATGTGAATAGGGGAAGTGCATTCCTGAAATTGAAGAGTGTAAAAAATGAATTGCTTCGTTTAAATTAGAGAAATATTATATATCACCCATCATTTGTGCAGCAACATTCCATGCATTTATTTCCTTGTAAAAAAACTTTTGATCTGAACAGCAGCATTTACACTTCAGACTGGTATAAAGTAAATACTTTTACGAAAAATTCATAACAACATGCAATAATTATTATAATTAATAGATTTATATGATAAACTATCACTAAAACAAATCAACACATTAACATTGCAGTACCAATTAATGTTTGCGCTTTTTCTTCTGGTCTGGTTTAATTGTTTGCACTTTTTTGGAAGTATCTCCATCTGCTCCTGTGTCCAAAATCCCACATTCATTGTCCATTGGTGTAGGTGATTGTGTTTCTGGGAGGCTAAACGTTACCACTGGGTTGCTGGCTTGAAACTGGTCTGGAATTGAAAGAGTAAATCGACCTCCCCCTTCTTCATAGGCCGGATTGTTGAATGACCACCCAGCTCTCTGCATTTGACCCTGTTGCATAGCATAACCTGCAGTGTCACTGCTTTCTGAATCTAAATGGTTCAAGTGAAATCAAGAGTGAAATATGCCTCAATAACAAACCTAATGATTCACTCGACTTAAAATTGAAAAATCCTTTTATACTGAAGTTGCTTCAATTTTTTACAGAAAACAACCAAACATCAATTTTGTCCTACCTCCACGCACTCTCATGTTTGCATGTCTTAAAGCATTGGCCATTCTTAGAGACTTGAAGTATTTCACAACAGCCAGACCAGTTGCCGATGAAAAAGTAAGAACAAAAAATCCCACAAGTATTATGATCCATGATTTTCCTTTTGTGAAAGAACCTGAGAAAAATTGAGAACAAATTGTATGTTCATGTGGAACAAGTTTCAAATGTCATTCTTTATCTTGTTATTCAAAATCATACATGTAGGATATTATTAAAATGTATAATAAAAATGAACTGCCAATATGATACATATTGAAGACTCTATGAGGATCTTATCATTTGATTGTTAATTATGTCGAAGTAAGATGTAGATTAGTGATTGATATATACAGAAAAAAATAAAATTAAAAAAAAATGCAATTCACTTCAATGGGACGGTGGCACCATCAGATGTCGCACCTGATTTATGTCCCTACTTAATATTCAGGTTCT
>JAVSBT010225307.1:0-13100 GCA_033118115.1 Pharyngocirrus eroticus | reverse complement strand
AAAATAAAACTTAGTCCGAATATGGATAGTTGCATTTTATTTGGCTAATTTTCGTAATATACAATTACATCTTCAGAATAGGTTGTGTGATAAAGTTCACTATGATTTACACTGTGTTTCCTGTGATAAAGAACAGCTTCCCATGATAAAGTAATTGAACACTAATTTCATAGATTGAAACTTATTCAGTCTTCATCTAGACTGAAGCTTTTGCTCTTGTAAACAACACAAGTATATGTGTAAGCACCATACGTCAAAGTGTTCACAGGCGAAGAGAAATCTTTATGTCCCCTTTTTAAATCTTGTTATTTTGTGATAATAGGTCTTCTCTTTGTCGTATATTATGCAGGAATAAGATGGACCAAGAAGTAAAAGAAAAGGAAAACAAGAAATGGTGCATGAGCTAATTTGGGTTCTTTGGTTGGAGCTGGGTTCAATGCCTACCAGGCTTCAGTAGATCCCTCTAAATCCCTATCTAACATCAGGTCAGAAAAAACTGAAGGAAATACAGTACCAGGAACAGGATTGAAAGAAAAGGTTGGAACAGGCTTACAAAGCTCCCCGTCAAATCCCCTATCAGGAAAACCTGGTGGTGGGGTCTTTTATAACACTGGAGCAGGCCTCTCTGGAACAGGCTCACAAAGCTCTCCATCAAATCCTCTAGCAGGACAACCTGGTGAGGCGTCCTTTTTTCAGGTTGCAGCATAGCTCCATATCTGGGGTTCCAGCATTATTCTCCGCAACAAATAACCCGAATCAACAATGTGAGCAACAGTAATTGAAATACTAAGCAACATGAATATTATGGTTTTTAACATTATTGTATGAGTGTACAAAGCCTATGAAAAGACCACCAGGCAGGCCAAAATTTACATGGCTAGAACAAGTCAAGAAAGACCTTATAGATCTTGGTGTCGGTGAGGATGAAGCTTTTGAATGTGACAAAGATAAAAAAGAGTGGAATATTAGAATGAGGCTTGCTATATCAGAAGACTGACGTACAGCACCATTTATATATATATATATATATACATGTACATAAAATAATGATAAAGTCCAACACAAAAGATATGCGGTTTGAAACCTATATATATATACATGTATATGTAAAAAAATATTATTATAAGTGCATACCCAATTTATTCAGTTTGATCTAGTCAGAGATTTTAAAGTCAATGTTGCTTGAAAATGATTCGAAAAATCTTTATTTCAGCTTTTTACAATCTTTGCTATATACAAATGTATCTTTAACTTGAAGACTATACTGTAAATCTTAAGTTCTACTATTTTTTATTGCATTAACTAAACAACATGTACACAACAAAAATGCCTAGGACTGTGTGATAAGTTGTGATAAAGAGAGATGACAAATCACTTGCATGAATCCTTAGTTGTCTAATTTCAACAATTTTCTCTATTTCAATCACAATAGTCATATAATTATACTCTATACATTAACATGAAACCCTTCCAAATTGTTATGTTTAAAAATGTCTACATATAGTATATACATTGTTTTCTGATTAACTTATCTATTCAACTAGTACACAATGGTAATAAAGTATATTAATAACTCCGAAAAACATGTTGCTTGATTTACTTTCAAGACAAATACATGTTGTTGATATTTTAGATAATCTCATTCTCACAATGTCATCTTCAAAACACTAATTTACACAATCTTCTTAACCATCCCCCTCATAGTTTAAGACAGTGTGTTGTTTAAGTCTTGAGTTGCCTTAAAACCATTCATAAATGTCTCATACAATAAATTTCATGTAAATCCATGATTTGATTGTAGCTTTGATGTGATTGGTCTTTAGAGGATACGGAGCAACGCAATAGCAGCAGCATTACCAGCTAGTTGAGCTGTAGCCATGAGTCCTTCATTCAGCATCTTCCTGCAAGATAAAAGCAAAATAGAGAAGGTTTTCTTTCCCTCATTCTTTTACAAATTAAATACGGCATTGATTTTCTTTTTCTTAGAACTGTATGAAGTATTTACATTTGTAATGAGATTCATTAATGACTACTAATAAAGCCTGAAAAATTGTACTGTTTGACAAAATTCAGACAGTCTAAACTAAATTGTCATTTTATAGTCGTATGAAAAGATTTTTCTAAACGTATCTATGTGCCAATTGGACCTTTTAAACGCCATATAATATGTATATATTCACTACATGATCATATAATACTACTCACAATTTGCTTTGCATCACTTTTCATTTGTTGATGACTTTATCAAAAACTGTGCAAATTATCTCAAATCTGACACACAACAGGCTTTGCATATGATCTTTAAAAACACTTGAATTAAAGGTAGATTAGATTTAAAATGTAATGTTTCAAATGGGACCCTAATCTTTTTAGCTCATAAAGAGCAATATAACAAAATTTGATTTTTATTAACCTTTCACAAAAATTCAGAATTTTTAGTCAGTTTGGTAAAGTAAGTCAAAAAAAAGACTGAATATGCCTAAACAGGTCCCTTTATGGAAAGAAAGGAAATTTGAATAGGGCAACTGAAATTGTAGACACTGGCATAGATATTAAAAAATCCTGGTACAGTACATCAAGGATAGAACTCATTTAAAGACGCAAAACTGGTACCAAATGCGTGAGTCATTACATGTTAACCAAATTGGGGCTTTGTTGACAATTTCAGGTGAATTTTGGTTTCCCGCCATATCATTTAATTTCATATGAATGGTATTTTAACTATGATGGTTGAATCAAATAAGTTCTGCACAAGTTGAGACAAAAAAAAGTTTTGAAAATTTCCTAGAGGGACTTAAAACCATAACTAAATGGCTAAGTTCCCCAGAACCAGGACCTTAATATCAGTTATTAGCCTTGGAAAATTACCAGACTGGCTTTTTGTACACCCTGAAGCATCAGGTAACAATTTTGAACCTTTATTCTGGTTCTGTCATGTAAGATAAGCTTCTGGGCCACTGGGTTGTACCTGTACCAAAATCAGTCTTTTATAAGACTCCACCCCAAACTGAATCACTAGAATGGTCAGTAGCTTTTGATATGTTTGCAAACCAAACCTGTGTAAAATCTTTGCTTACATTCTCAAAAATACTGACTGTATTCAAAATGAGCAGGCCACTCCAGGTCTTTATCAAACTAACCCACCTTTAAATCACTACAATCTTTAAGTTATTATTTAAATGAAGTTATGTTTGAAATTTGAAAATGATTAAATGCTTTTTGAATATTTTATCTAGAAATATGTAGTTGATGGAAAGCAAATTGTGAGTAGTATATCAGCCTATCTAACTAAACAATATAAAACCAGCTCTAATAGTAAGGTATTTTCATGCGTGCATTATCCAATGACTTGTCGGGTACATACAGCGAGGCAACATGGAAAGCTTTGTAATAAAATTCTTTCTGACATAGTTTAAATTATTTATTTCAGTTATTTTCAGTTAGTTTGAGTATACTATGTTTATAAAGTATTATGTATTCTTGATATTTCTGTATATATATTCTGTAACTGTTCATTTTTTTGTCATATCAGTGACTAAAATCTCGTGAAAAGTATCAACAGCTAAGATAATAAATCTTTCAATTAAAAATTCATCTGAAATGTTTAGTTCATTTCTTCTTACCTTTCTTGTCTTCTGTCTAATTCTTCAAAATACCTCTCCGTGTTCTGACGATAACTATGGAATATAGTCAAAATATTAACATGTGTTAGACTTGAAAATAAGTATCAAGCAGACATAATATTTGGAGGTTTTTATTATTGTTTAGTTTTGTGAATCTAATGCTTAATCTGTTACAAAGCGATGAGGAGTTGAACGATTTTCTAGAAAGCAAAGAAGCTGAGGGAAAGGCAATTCTTCAAGCAGACAAAAAGTTAGAAGATGGAGAGAAAAAAGCTGAAGGTATTGTCATTGTTGTAACTCACCTATCTTTGATATAAAACATAATCTATTTCCTGAATATCTTTTTTGAAAGAAACTTATTACATAACCTTTTTAGTACAAAAAAAATGAATATTGCTTATGAACTATATCAACAACATTATATTATTAAGAGTTAGGAAAGAAAGGATTTTTTAAAGTTTTATTCCTCATCATGTGAACAAGTTATAAATTTTTTTTACAAAATCAATTTGATATGATTTTCTTTGGTAGGATGTAGAAGAAAGGAAGAAGGCAGAAGCAATTGAGTAGTATATTAGGACAGGTTTATATTATAATCTTTTATGAATGATTTTTTTTGAATTATTTGTTTGTCCAAGATAACAATCCCTAGCAGCAAGGATATATATATAAATCTTTATTGTCCCACTTCAGGGAAATATCTTTTTGAAAAAGAGGCAGTGGGTGCGTAATAAAAAAATTGTGCTGTACAAAAATACATATACCAGGCTTGTTTATAAAACAAGGCATTTGCAGTTTTTCCAAAACCCTCTTTGAAATTAAAGTTTATATTCAAAAGGGTGAGAATTTGGCATTTTTAAATGTCTCACTGTTCGGTGACAGGTGTCGTCATATAAGCCCGCTACGCAAAAAATATCGTTCGGAATACGAAAGTTTGGAAAATGTATCTTCCTTATGATAAAAAATACTAATGAGCCAGCAGGTGTCATCGGATATTGGCCTTTTCTCGTTAACCCTAACGCAGGACTAGAGTTAGCTAAATAAATATGGCAAAATTACAACATTCATAAATCACGTTTATAGTGTACATATGATGGTGTTTGTTTTTGACAGTTTCCAACACATGTGATAAATGACAGTTGTTACAGGCTTTACAAAGAGAAAACCAAACAAAAAGGCAAGCACATATATAATGTCTTTGGAGATTTGTCTTCATGATTATTGTTGAGAGAATCATATTCTAAAAATTTCAAAAATGATGCAGTAATATCAAATATCATACCAAAAGGAAATGGAAAATTAAAATGTCTTTTCAGAATAATTCTATACTTTCAAAGTTTGCGGTTAATTCTATTAGGAAAAAAAAATTAAATCTCAATTGATGACTAACCTTTCTTGTCTTCTGTCTATTTCTTGCAAATACTCCAAAAGTTTTTCAGTCCCTGATCCTTTCTATAAATGAAAAATATGAAAAATTAAATAAAAATCATTATCATCTGGGTTGAAAATATCCTTGAAAATCTAAACAATTTTTCCTCTAATGTATCTAAATAATAAAACTGAATTTTTCTTTTTTTTTACTCAGGAATTAATGATAACGAAATAGTTATCAAAATATGAAGTATCAAAATAATCCTTGCAAAAATCTTTCAAAAATCATCAACATTTTGTTATCCATCACACTTTATATTGTAGATACTGGTATCAATCACATTTGAACCATTCATTTTCAAAAGGCCTACTTCAGTTACAGAAAAATATATAAAATACAAGACAAGAGGTAAGATCCATGATATGAGTTAAAATATATGGGGATTTACCTCAGATTTTTTTTCTAATTGAAGGATCAGCGCCTTCTCATCTTCTCTGCTCTCCAGGAATGCCTTCAACATTTCTTCGCTCTAAAATAATAATACTAATAATAATAGCCTTATTTTAAGAGGGTGGACCTTTTAGCTTACATTTGCTGATTTCCAAAGGGCCCTCATACATCCATCCTTCCTATATGTACATTCATACATTAGAAGAGCATATATAAATAAAAAAAGAAATACTAAAAAAAAGAAAAGAAATGGAAAATCATTGCCTAAGTTAATATTGGGCTGACGTTCAAAATTTAACAACATGTAAATTGTTTTGAATAAAAAATCAAGCAAACATAATGTTCAGAGTTATTGTTTTACTATACATGTATTTATAATGATTTTTTCATGGCTCTCAAGTTCAGTGAACCAAAAACTGGCAAAATAAATGGGGTGTTTTTGCTTGTCTATGAGTGATAGCATGTAAAAGAACACTTGTCATCTTTCGACGAAGAGCAGCTGTGTTAGCGGCGGTGACAGTCTTCTATCTACATATATATACATAAATTTGTTTCGTGTTTTTCCTGTGTCATATTTTTTTAAAAAAGTACCTATGAATTAAAATTCTTCGGTACTAGGTGCGTAATAATAAAGTTGCTGCATCTCTCATCATTTTGCATCTTAAAATGTATAGATGTTTTCATAATTATATTAATTCAAAGTCATCATTATGTAAAATTCTAGGAAAGTATAATACTGCTCATGTCACATTGCATTAGCGTCTACTCATGTGAGCCTGTTACTTCTACATTGTTTGTACCATTACAGGATGATGCCACTTTGGCGAAATAATGTATAATAATTATAATGAAAGATATCGGACTTGTAACCATTTTATTTTCTCTTCTCATTTTGTATCATAAAATCACCACCCTTTCACACCTACATGTCTTTGTAAATGAGCATTTGTTTCTGGTTATGTGGTAACATATCAGTGTTCTGATGATCACATTCATGATCATTGTAAGGGAGTAGTCCCACATAATATAAACTTCATTTCAAAATTAACTTATCAAGAAATTACATTCATTAACTTTTTTGAATAAAATATGAATTTAAAATAGTGAATTTGATGTGTACTTTTTAGGTGATTTTACTTATCTGAGCTGTAACATGCAAGACTCCATAATTGTAAGATAGAAAGTTCAACAACATGATTGTAAATTGCATCTTAAAAAAATCAATCAAGCAAATAATATTTAGAACTATTTTTTTACTGTAATCCAAACAAATTGCTCATATATATTTATGATTGTCTTATCTTTAATTGTTTTTATAAATATTGTTCAATCTACGTACAATATTCTCTAATGGCAACAATGATTCTGTCTTGCTTTCAGACCCTTATTTATTTATTTATTTCTGTTCTTTATGGAAGGTGCCTATTTTGCATAGCTGGTCTTCCATGGGACCCTCCATACTTAGACGAATATCGTGTTATATACATGAAATACACAAGCATCTAAACATAGACTAAAATATTTACATACTTGTATAAACATAAGCCAAAAAATAAGAATGTAAAGTTAATTTTAAATGACTTGGACAAAAAGAAAACATTTAAATTCAAATTTAGACTTGGAAAGGCAATCTGAATTTCTGATGAGACTGGACAAATTGTTGAAGGCCTTGCCCCCACTGACAATGAGGCTATGGTTCATGCAAATGGATTTAAAACATTTGATATACACAAAGAATCTTTTATATTGGATCTTGTCCTACATTGACTAAATCTTTTTACATACATAAATTATGAGTTAGATATGATGGTGCTAAATTGTGAGTGGCCTTATATACAATTCAATTCAATTCAAAACTTTATTTCAGACTCAGCTGCTGACGCAGAGGTCCATAAAACAGATACAAAAATATTATACATAATACAAAAGAGATTCTGTACACATTTAGCACCAGAAACAACAAAAACAGGATAAAAACACATTTAGCACCATTATGGTAATTTAACCATAAACAAAATAGTATAAAGGCTACTAAGCCAAAACTTCCATATACAGGAAGTTTACCGAGTACTGCTTAGGGCAGGGTTTACTAAAACAGAAATATAAGGTACAATAGAAAACAAATTATATCATTCATAATATACAGCAGAAGGACAACCATATCATACATGACAAATATGTGCATGGATTTGATTATAGTGAAGGACAGTTGCGCAGTTCGTCAACCTCACTCTCTAGTACTGATTTACCCTAATCCAGAGGCAAGACAATTCAAAACGTTTGGAGGTAAACCAAGATGCAGGTTGAAGATAATATGGAGATAACCACATGTTGATGAATAAGTTGTATAATTATGGTATGATATTATTATGGCTGCAAAAGGGTTAAAATCTAGATATTTCATATTCTTATAAAAGGGTCCCACAAGGACAATTTTAGATTTCGAAAAATGATTTCTATTATGTTCCAACAAGCACTGCTTATGATAAGCAAAATTGAATACAAAAGTATGACAAAGAAATAATCAAGTATGTTTATCTCTAAACCAATGCCATTGGTCCAAGGCTTGACGTTGAATGCCAAGTGTTCACAAATTATATCACTTTTAAAGAGAAACAGAGGAGAAAGTATAAAAATTTGAACACTTTCGAGAGAAGTATAAAAATCATTCAAAATAGGTTTGAAATGTTTTGACGAAGAGAAAAAATCTTTGATTGATTGAAATAAGTTTTGAAGTACATGTAGAAACATGGATAAATGCATCAAAGTCAGAATTACTATAAACATGATAATTATGATGCATATTATAACATATTCAGGTATCTTTAGATCCCTCACATGTGGACGATCAAGATATATTAGAGGAAGGATACAAGCTATGAATGTTTTAAAGTGATACAATGGATTTTTCCAAATAATATCCTTTATGGTTGATAACACTGTACACATGAAGGTTGGTATTGTGATGTAAATGAAATTATGTATTTCACGAACAAGCCAATTTTCCTCGTTCTGTGGATTGTCTAGCTTAAAGTCATTCAGAATACTTTGCACTACATGATTGACTGGAAGGTCTTCGATGTCCTCATAGATAGTTGAATAAAGCTTGTTAATATGCAATGGACAGGTCACTTGGGTGCCATTTTTGGTAGGTGTTGTGTGGATACACGTTAAACATACTGTGTGTCCACATGGCAAGACTCGTGGGTCATGGAATATTTGGGAACAGCTTGGACAGCACAGCTTGGATTGGTCAAGATTCGGCATTACTCTGATGGCTAAAGCATAAAGAAAATGTGTCATTATATGAAGTTTGATACTTTTACCTCTCCTAAATCAATTGCCAACTGATAACTTGTAGAAATAAAGTAGAACAATAACTCTGAAAATCATGTTGCTTGATTTATTTTCAAGACAAATACATGTTGTTTTAAATATTCGACTATCAGTGGACTTATCCCATCTACCACCTATATACTGATAGTGTTTATAATAAATCAATCCAGCTGCATAAAATATGAAAAGCTTATCCATAGTGAAGCTTTCTAGGTTTTTTTAAAATGCTAAACAATGCAATACCTTTACAAGGTTTACATAGAATACTGAACCAACCATAAGCATATTCTAGAACTTCTTAGAACTTCTTAACGGTTATCCATTGAAGCCACTCAGCCTAGTAGCTAACCAATACTTTAAATTTCAGATTGTAAACAGTACATGTATTGGTTGCCTATTGACTATCATTTAAGTGAGAGGTCTTAATCATGATCCAACATGAAATAAACTATAATTGTTTACCTGTGTATTTCTTCTTCTGGCAACTCAATTAAGTTTCCTCTATGATTGGTAAATCACATCAGTTCTTTCAGTAACACACAGTGTGTAGAGATCAGTACAAATAAAATGGAGCTTTTTTTAGCTTTTCTATTGCCATAGAAACCAGTGTAAAAAAGGAACTTCTCCAGCACTGTCGAGCTAGCTACATCTAGATTTCTCTATGCTATACTGTGAAATTTTACTATCTAAAATTACGCCCACACAGTCTGGGAATGCCTGGAATGTCATATTGGTTATCTATCTAAAAGTGATAAGGATTAAGGCTACTTAAACCAGCTACACTAACAATTATGATGATCTTTGACCTCAAAACATGATAGTAATTGATAGAAATTACTGTGTTGTGTCAATAAGAGAAGGAGTGTTTTCATTTTTAAATCTCTCATTGCAGATTAACTATGTAGTTGTAGTTGCAGAATCCATAATTTACACACATTTGAGTATAAGTATAAGTACATTGATAGCCTTGTAACAGCTTTTTCTTTAAGGGGCTGATAGGTCAGCTGATGTCTTCACGAACATTTGTCGTAGCAATATTTAGCACAAAAAAATAGGAGTAATAATAAATAATAAATAATGATAATAATGATGATAATGATAACAATAATAACAATAATCATGGTGATGATATTTTAAAATTTATTTCCAAAACAATACATGTACAATCATATTCATGATTACTTTATTTCGATATCCATATTGTTATATTTTTATAGTAAAAAATGTTAAATTAGTCCTAATACATATCTACGATATATAAATAAAACTTCCACTTATATGAAAAAAACACAGAGAGCATGATAAAAGGTATTTAAGAAAAGATAACATATACTAAAATACCATATCAATTAAACTTTTCTAAAAAATGATTAAAAGACCTTGTGAATGTATGACGTAAAATCCAACAATCCTTTGGGCCATAAAAAGCAGTGAAATATTATTCTAAGGTTGTTTAAAGTCACCAATTAAAACATTTTTTCAATCATGAAGTTTTTCACTAGATGGCTCTATGTACATTGATAAGATAAATATGTATTACAAACTTATTCTTATTACACTTTTGAATATTGCTGTATAGATCAGATGAATGATTTATATTGCAATGCACACTATATTCTTACAGAAAACCTCCACTAGATGGGGCCTATTATAAATTGTCATAAAAAAAAACCCAACCCATATCCATCTATCAGGATTGTAAATGGAGGAACTTTGTGTTTGTTGACTCATGTTGTGTTTTGTATATGGGGCTCTTAAAACATAATGTTTGATAGTCTCCTAACTTCACTTGAAATTCAGAACAAATTACAAGCTTCTTGGCAGGTTTTTATACTGAACAAATTGTATGTCTGTATATAACCGTATTTATAGAAGATAAGCCCATTCAGCCTAATTTGGTCCTTACATTTGTATGTTTTTAATTTTTTATTAACAATTGTCCCATATCTTCGTTTTAAGATATCTAAAAATGGCTTGCACCATGCACCAAGCAGCACTACCAATGAAAAGCAAAATTAGATACAAAAGTATTACAAAGCAAAAATCAAATATGTTATCTTTGCCAACAGTTATTAACCAATCATAAAGTACTAAGTGTTCACAAATGATATCAATTTTAAAGATAAGTGCAGGGAAAATAACAAAAATGCAAACACTTTTGAGAGAAATATAAAAATGATACAAAATAGCCGTTAAGGTATTTAAAGAAGATACAAAATCTTTGATTGATTCAAATAAGCTTTTGAGTAAAAAAATAGATAAATACATCAAAGTCAAAATGACTATGACCATGATTGGGTATAGAATGAATATTTGAACATAAATTGACATCTTTAGATCCATCACATGTGGAAGACTAAGATACATTTGAGGAAGGACACAAGCTATGATTGTTTTAAAGTGATACAAAGGATTTCTCAAAAAGATATCCTTCATGGTTGATAAAACTGTACAAAGGAAGGTTTGTATTGTGATGCACATGATATTTTGCCACCTTTCCTTATACTGTGGGATGTTTTGTTGTAAGTCATTCAAAACATTTTGCACTACATGGTTTACTGGAAGGTCTTCGTTGTCCTCGTATAAAGTTGAATAAGGCTGGTTAATATGCAATGGACACGTCACTATTATGCCCTGTATGGAAGGAGTTATGTGGATACATGCCAAACATACTGTGTGTCCACATGGCAAGACTCTTGGGTCCTCGAATATATGAAAACAGCTTGGACAGCACAGCCTAGATTGGTCAAGATTCGGCATAGCTTTGATGGCTAAAATTCAAAGGAAATGTGGTCTTATATAAGTGATGATAGTTTTACCTCTCGTATCAAGTGAATTTCACTGAAAGCCATGTCAACTGACTAATTTGGATGAGTAAAAGTGACTTTCCCATGAGTCAAATGGACTCATTAAAAGGAGCCTAGCATTAAAATGACTCATTTTGACTCATGGGGAAGCCACTTTTACTCCATGGAGAGTCACTTTACTCTTAGGAAAGTCAAATTTACTCAACAAAGTTGGTCAGTTGACTCTCCTTGAAAGCTGAATTTTCACTATTGCTACTAATTTGGAATGGCTAACTAAGTTTTGTTTTTGAAGATAACTCCTTGTGTATGTTTTGATTACAACTGCTTTAACTTTATAGTTCCTACTTGCTGCCTTAAATATCAACACCATAATATAATGCAAAACCCATCTAACTATTTTGTTGACCTTTTGAGTTATACCCAGATTAAGGTACTATGGTATTACACATACATACAGGTTATTAAGACAAAAACAAATACCTTTGTAGCATTTATTTATTGAAAATGACAGTTTTGGACATATGCATGCAGATGTCACTAAAGCTCTGAGACCCCTTTAACACTACATTGGTACACATAAAAGGGTTCCAGTTATTTTGTTAACTTGCTGGAAAAACTTAATAATGATAGCTACACAATATGAATAAATGCCAAGAATTTGCTGTACTTTTCCCCACCCACATTGCAATGCTGTGTATGTAGAATTGATTGTTTCATAAATGTTAAGAATGAAATAATATACTTTACCTGTTGTGCAGAATAATATAATTATAGTCAATCGGTTACTATAGAGGAATTATAATCTTCATTGACCTCAGTAGCTCTTGTCAAAATAAATGCCTTATTGTAAGTGTTTGAAGTTCAGACACTTTTTAAGAATACCTCCTCTTCACTGTGAATAAACCATATGCATGAATTTACATAATTATGATAGCTTGTCTTCATTTCATTCAAAACAGGCATTTGTTGGATGACCACTTTTGTGATAAAACTTATTCCATCTACTTCTCATATAGTTATTGCAATCGTTTATGATAAGAAAAGCAGCTCCATTTTATGAACAGCTTTTCCATCGAGAACCTTCCTTTGTTATACTAAAATATAAATACATTTACAGCATTGATATAGGAGACCATGTCACCCATGCATATCCTAGGAACTCTTGGAATATCCATTATGGTTATTGATTGAGCTGAAGCCACTCAGCCTTGTAGCTAATCAACAATTTAAATTTCAGATTGTAAACAATACATGCATTGGTTGCCTTTAGACTCTCACAAAAGTTGAGAGGCCTTAATGTGCCTGCACCTTTTAGACCCAATTGCTTTAAGAGTGCTGGGATAAAGTAGCAGTAAAACCTCTCCTTTGGTGCAAGTACTTTAATTAACATGTAAATGACAGGTAGACAGACAGACAGACAGACGGACAGACAGATAGACAGACAGACAGATAGATAGATAGATAGATAGATAGATAGATAGATAGATAGATAGATAGATAGATAGATAGATA
>JAVSBT010225196.1:0-13100 GCA_033118115.1 Pharyngocirrus eroticus | reverse complement strand
CCCTCAAGATAAAAAGAAGGGGGACAAAATACACACTTTATAGTAATATAAAGTTATGTAGAACTGGGTTGCCTTTATGCTTATGAAACATAAAATTATTCCAGGTGATACTTATTAACGTAACTGTCTATTCAGTAAAAAAATAATGTATAGATTAAATAACCTGTTCTAGGCACACCTTTTATTGTGAAAAAATGATGATATTGGCTGCCATTTTGAATGACACTTTCAAGTGAAAAAATCACCAAAATTACAATTTGAGTCTGACAGTGATTTTCTTGCACCAAAACCATCAAAGGTAATTGTAAATCTGATATTCCCTTCACGGGTGCATAAGAAAGGGAATCCTCCGTCTATATGTTTGTGATTAGTTCCTTTACAGTCATGATTTATTGTCCATCATCTGTATAAGTTTAACTAAAACTACATTCCAAGTTATTATGCTCATTTAAAAAAAATATATTTTAATTTTAATCTCAACAAAGTGTAAAATAACAATGGAATGTCATCGCGTAACCAGCCTTTAAAAAATACTCATAACTGACCAATCATCAGTCACATAATTTCTTCATTTTTTATTTTATTTATAAAAAAAATTATTTGTAGTTAATATTAACATTTTCTATTTGATTTTCGTTCTTGTTAACATTGTCTATAGGCAACAGAAAGTATGACCAGTGTTTCGAACGGCTTGTATGGGACCTTTGGCATCATCAAACATAATGACATCTTTACTTATTCACCATCACTTCCTAGACTGCTGTGAAGAAAAAGTAGGGACTTTTGTTCTAAATTTGATATATTCCAAAGAAAATGGCACACTCTGAATTTTGGATGTAAAAGATATCTGTTGCAATACCAATATTGATGGAAATTATAATTTCAGGATTTTTTCAAAAGGAAATATGAAGATAAGTTTGATTTTACCTATCAATTATTGTTATTGTATCCAAAAAACTGAATTTATCTTGAAGCTTCATTTTGTTAAACAGATTATAATCTACGTTTTACCTGAGCAATTTCTCCATTAAAAACCAAAAATATACCAATGACAAAAAATCCCTTTTAAATTTTGATTATTCAATTGGTATTTCAAAATTCTTACCTGGTGAGACCTTTTTCTGGTTGCCAATTTTACAATATTTTAACCATTGCTGTAAACCACACCCTACTGTAAAGCAACAAAGCTGATTCTGCTCTACTGAGAAAAACTTCAGTTTGATATGCAAATTATTTCAATTTCATTTTTTTTGAGACTCTGAAGTCAATATTTTTACCTGGCTGAAAGAGACATTCGATAGCAATACTTTGAATGGGTTTCAATTTTTCGCGATCATATTACTCTATTTTTATTACTTTCTAAAATGATTCTTCTGTTGCTATGGAGTTGAATTTCAGAATTGGAATTCTTTGTTGAATAAAAGCAATTAATGATAAATACATATTAAAAAGTAAGTTGCTGAGAATTGGCACAGTGAACCAAAAGACATTTCATTAGTACTGCCTAATTACTTTGTGTTGATGGACTAGTTTCCACGTTGAGGTATGTAATGTTGAAGTATCGTATCATATTGATCCCATACATTCATTGACTATAAAGATCATTGTTTTATTTTGATATGTACCTCCCTCTAGATATCTGATTTTATTTATAATGATGTAGAGAGCTAATTAAGAAAGTAACAAACGTTGGCTCTATCCTCTCTATGTTGAATGATAATTAAGCAATTCTAGGAATTAACATGAAAATATATGAAAAAGATTTAAGTGTGATTGGATGGATGAGTGTTACGACATGTAGGACGACATTGCCCTTTTTGTTGATCATTCAGAAGAAGGCCAAACAAGGGAGTGGACAATCATTATGATAAAAGAATCCTCTTTATTTTCAAGTTGAAAAAAAGAATTAAATGCACTAATTCTGTGGTAGATTACTCATAGATTTAATCTTGGAGATCCATTGTTCAAAAGAATAGGCCACCCATCTGACATTGGTGAAAAGGCGTGTTTTTTTTAATCTGAATTATTTTACTCCAGATGCAGGAAAGGGGATCCAACCCAAGCAAGCATTCAAAATATTGATCAAATCATGGGGAATATGTGTGTCTGTCCAAATAAAAATAAGAATCTAAAAGGTTGTTGTAAATTAACATCAAATAATGATTATAAGTGAACTAGCAACATCAGACATGAAGATAGGATGAGATTAAAATCTAACTTCTAAGACAAAACCTTTGTTCATATTCATGATCCCTATTTCTTGGCACATTTTATCAAATGAAAACACTTGTATGACCAATGAGATCATTTGACCTATGCATACATTATTAGCTGTGCAAGGAGTAGCCAATATGCCATGTAAAGAAGGCACTAAATACAAATCACACATCATTACAATCTCCATTGAGAAATTCAAAAGTTAATAAATAAATAAAAGTTACAATTAAAAACCTCTAAAGCGTACAGATTGATTCATCAAATGTGTTTTGTTTCACTATGATTTCATTAAATTTGGAAGAAAGTGTTTTTGTATTTTAGAAAACTTTAGAAAACTATAAGTCTGTATATATGACTTAGACTGTACACTTTGGAATTAAATTATGTTGCCCAAGACTTTTTATACTGGCATTTAAAAATAATTTGTTCTTAGGTCATTCCAAATTGTTATAGTTGGTATTTCGAATCGACCGACCCATATTTTGCAATTGATATTTATTTATTTTTTAATTCAAAAGGTAGTTTTTTGTCAAAATTGGGCAACCAAATCAAACAATATCATTTTAGGCTTGTAAACATACATTTTCGGTTAGAAATAAAGAAGTAAAAATAGATCCTTTTAACAAAACACAACATTCTTTCGTGTTCCTTTAAATGCTGAACACTCTGGCCCTCTCCGTCGCTTCTACGTATAAGACAGAATGAGGATATAATTTTAAAAGATATTATACAATTATTTATTCGACCAACCAACCCAATTTTTGGTACCAAAAAAATCATCAACCAACTAATCAATTAGCTATCAGGTGTGTTTATCTAAAACCTTCAAAAAATGTTTTTAATGTTTTGGATACAAGTATATCACAATTATTCACACTATATTTTGTTCACTTGGTTGAAAAAGTTTAGATTAGAAAATTCATATTTCATAACTTACCTTTAGGTGATCAATAATTCTATTTGGATCTCGGCCTAGCAAATCGACTGTTTGTTACTCCTTTCTTAAGTTTTGTGTCCGATATCTCCCATATGACTCATTTCAATCATGGTAAATGATTGATTTGATATTTGTCAATTTGAAAGAATCTTTTGTTGTATTACAAATCTCAATTTCAAAACTTCTCTAACTTTATAATGGTTACAAAAGATGTTTGTATCTATTTGCAATTGCTTGACTAATACTAGACCTTACCCGTATCACTTCACGTGACCTATAATAGGTAAACATTGTGCATAAAAAAGTCTACGTCGTATATATAGACCTATGGTTTTCTAAAGTTTTCTAAAATACAAAAACACCTTTTAGTCATTTTCATTATTCATAAGTTGATTTCTCCTTTTGCAGCAACAAGGCTGAATAACAATACAAATTACATGCAAATTTTACAATTTACACACGAATTACATTATCATACAATAATTATAATAAATCAATTACAAAGTTTTGGCACAGAGTCAGTTCTAAAGTTCGATAATGAGTATGGTAAAAAGGTTTTTTTGTATCGCTCTGTTCTTAATTTCAGAATGTTAATTCACAACAACATTTTCAAGATTACCTTTTGTTTGATGACGAAGTTTTAAATACTTTTGAGTCTACACCCCTAGCTTCTATCTCTGTATGACTATTGGTACATTTATAAAGTAAGTGTTATGGGGAAGTTTACTTCTTTATTACATCATTATCAGGAATAAACATGATAGTTGCAAGCATGTATAATATTGTAAACAATCATTCATCTATTCCAAAATTGTTGTTATTTGTTTAATGATTTATTGCAGAAACCAAGTTACATCAAACTGTTTTCTGTTAAATCTGTAATTAAAAATAGTGTGCACAACTATTGAATGACATGATGTGACATCCCTTTTTCAGGGGATAAGTGTGTGCAATAGAGCATATCAAATGCTTTTAAAGTGCCTGAACCTTTTACACCTGTATCACCTAAATGGTTCAAGTGCTTTTAATCCTTGAAAGTCCAATGGGCTAGCCCATCCGGGTCCTGTTTCGCCCCCATGGACAAAATCGACACTAATAACTCCAGCTAGGAACCAATTCGGATCCAGTTTGGCCCCAGTTCACAATCGACTTTGAAACCACATAAAGTCCAGTATTAATTTAGCCCATCAAGAACCTAATTTCAGCTGAGCGGGCTAGCCAATCTGGGTCCTGTTTTACCCCCATTGGCAAAATCAACCGGGTCCCACTCAGTAAGCCCTATTGGGCCCCAGTTTATATACCAACGTGAATTCAGCACGGAGCCAATTGGGCCCCAGTGCACAGTATTCTTTGAACCCACACAAAGTCCTGTATTGATTTTAGCCCATCTAAAATCCACTCTCAGCACAGGAGGCTTGCTAATCTGGGTCTTGTTTAGCCCCCATGGACATAATCGACAGGGTCCTACTCAGTAAGCGCTATTGGGACCAACTTTACATTCCAGCTATAACCCAGTTAGGAACCATTTCAGATCCAGTTGGGTCCCAGTGCACAGTTCCCTTTGAACCCAAATAAAACCTTGTATTGATTTTAACCCATCTTGAAACCACTCTAAGCCCAGTGGGCTTGCCAAGCTGGGTCCTTTTTAGCCCTCATGGATATATTCGACAGGGTCCTACTCAGTAAGCGCTATTGGGACATTCCAGCTAGGACCCAGTTAGGACCCAATTAGGATCCAGTACATATACCACTTTGAACCCACATAAAGGCCTGTATAGGTTAAAGCCCATCTAGAATCCATACTCAGCCCAGCCCGCAACAAACTTGAAAGGGTCCCACTAGGTTAGGCCCAATTCGGCTCTCATATACAATCCAGCTGGGTCACAGCTAGGATGCACTCCAAACCAGTATTGAATTTAGCCCATCCAGAAATCAATTTCAACTAGGTGGGCTAGCCCAATTGTTCACCAGGTACGTAGTCACACTGTCAATATTAAAAACTCTTTTTTTTAATAGATATATTTTATTTATTGCCCACAAAGGTAAAATTAACAAATCTGGTAAATACCTAGTAAATACTGTCATTTCAAAATAAAAATCTAAATATTTAAATACAGAATATACACAAGAATAGCTTATAACAGTATACAGTCCACAAGCTAAATAGCTTTATTAGTTTTTTATGATCAAAACATTATGTAAACAAAATATCCCAAGTATTTTCTTCTTTGCTATATATATTTCCACGGCCATCCCTGTACTGCTTATAGTAGACATACCCACCAGTACTTTTGCCATAGTAGATCATGTTGTTTTCAATATAACTTGTGATGCAATTTTCTGAATCATTTTCAATGTCAAGTTTGTAGCCATTTTCATGAGACCTGTCTCTACTGCTCTGATCTGATTCAATGCCAACTGAAAACAAAACACAATATTCAATGTACATCTCACTACATGTATTAAATCAACCCAAATGGGACAGAAAAGTACAACAATAGGATACTTATTACTAACTGAGTTATTAGGGACCTTGGTGAAAACAATGTAAGTTTGGAATGAACTGAGAAAAATACAAGGGATGGTAAATATTTACATAGGATGCAAACACAGCCCACCTCAGGATTTGAAGAAAATTACAGATATAAAGGTTGTGCTTGGTTGAACACACATTTGGAATCGATTATAAAACTTTTTAAACGTTGATATTGGCTTTGGCTAGATATACTTTTGGAATGGATTTGAAACCTTTCTTTACCATATGTTGTAAATAATTGGTTAGAATCGATTCAAAAAGTGTGTCTAACCACGGCCAATGAGATTATGTAATCAGTGGCTCACCTTTAATTGTGATTGAACATTCACTTATGTTTTTTAGCCAAATGATGTCTGAAATACATTTGCATCTGATGGCTTCAAATGAAATGCTTGGTTCTGAGATCTCAATTTCAGCATCACTTAACATGGTCACTGCATCCAAGTGTGAAAGACGGGAATCATCATTTACTGTAATTCAATGAAATACAAAAAAAAAAGAATTCATTGTAATTACATTCTTTTACATTGGCAAGGAATTGATAAGTTGATATATTTTGTCCAGCAATCATTGATTATTTATATCCTACCACAGGTATTTCCAGCACAGCTTCCGATATCTTCATTTTTTAACAGATCTTTTGCAATCCAACCACCCTTGACAAAAATAAAAATAAAAATGACTACATCAGAATGAAAATGTATATAATGATAGTGATAACAATGATAATGATACCAATAAATGTTAATGATATGATAGTATACATTATGTCATTATCAATAATACAATAATTATAACAAAAATAGTTATTACAATAACACAGCAATAAGTAAGATGGCACATGAGAGTCATTGAAGTAACAGGCTTGATGAATTATATTGATTATAAATTTATAACTTTATAATCATTATTATAATTTCAGCAACAAATCACCTAAGACTGTATTGAATGATGATGAAATTACAAATGAGTTGATTTAACTCCTCTATGCATAATCATTCAATGATTTTAACTGAGTGTATGCGCTGTTTGAAAGTAATTTCATAGTTTTCAATCTCTTCTCAAGATCTTGATCACTTATCTTTCCTTAGCATTGTCAGTGACAAAAATCACAAGATGAGATTGATAGCTACTAAATGAACTTTCAAAGAACGCTGACATACAGTTTATGTTACGGTCAAGTAAGAATTCACTTACATTGTTTCCATAATTTACTTTCATCCATGTTTTTCCATTCTCAATATATTCTGAGCCCAAATAAGTGTAACACATTCCTGTTGTAACACTGTCAATATCATTTGAGTCTGCTCCAACTGAAAAACAGACACTTTTCTACTACAATAGTTGCTTTGATGTGTTCCAACTGAAGCACAGAAACAAATCTACTACACAACTTATATCATAAAATCATAAAATTCACATGCAAGAGTATTGTAAAGGACTCCTACCTTTGTCTCTAACTGTGACTCCTGTTCCATTCACACACCAACAACTGCCAATTTCAGGATTTGCAAGATCCCCTGTAGGATATTAAGGATCAATAAAAAATCCTTTAACGAAGCTATACTCAATGTTAACAGCAGTGGATGAGTTTAATTCTTTTTATAAAAGAGATAATTATTGAACTAATTTAGAACCATTGGCTCCATTTGGTTTAAGTTACTTTTTTGACAATTTGATATGACCCCCTGTCTCTACCAGGTGGACTACTGGTAAAGAGTTAGTGTCTTCAGCCTTCAGCCTGGGCCAAAAGTCTTAATTTGAAGTCATTTACATGTTACCAATAGTAGCTTAGATCTTGTTGTCCGCATACTATGACGTTTTGTAAATCTTACCTTTGGTCGTTTCCCTGATCCATTTATAATAATTTGCCAGTTGAACCATAACTGAAGGATGACTACTTGAAGCACATCCACTACTATCACTTTTAATACTCCAACTTGTTACACCGTAAAGAGTCCAGTGTGAATCACTTTGACAAACAGTTGGACCTCCAGAATCTCCCTGTACAAATGAAAGGAAGTAGCATAGTTTCAAAAAGGATCAATGCATACTGAAACATTTACATTGCATAAATATAAGCAGATCCATACTTTCCCTATTTTTTTAATTTGCAATCATGTCCGTATATTAGTCTTACCAGGCAAGTTTGTGTTTTACCATCATCAGAAGTGGCACAAAACATGTTTTGTGTTATCAAATCTTTATGGCCAGATGGTTTGATACACTCATCCCTTTGGGTTATTTTGATTTTGGCTTCTTGCAATAAACGTTGATCTACAGAACCTTTGAAAAAAAATCTTACACGTGATTAACATATAATTTACAATGGCACACATGTACATGATTACTTGAAATATAAACACACTATAAATATTTTGCAATAAGATGTATAACGCTGCTTCTTGTTTGTAAAATTATTGGAGCTTGCAATTTACACTAATGATGTAATACACAAAGCAAATTAATGTGATTCATAATTTTTATATAAAGAAATTAACACTTACTATTAGTTTTACCCCACCCAGTTACCACACAATTACTTCCTTCTACAACAGGTGAGGTTGGTAGGCAGATAGGGGATGCATATGATGTGAATTCAATTTGTTTTGCAAGTTTGAGCAATGCAACATCATTGTCAAGGTCATTTTCATTGTAACCTAACATGAAATATCGTATCAAAAATAAAAATCGATATTAATTCAATTTACATGTCTATTGTCAGGATTATAACTTAGAAATTAGATAAATATCAGACGATTAACCAAAGAAACCTAAATGTTGAAATATCATTGACTTTCAGATGCTCATACTAATAACTTCATAATATTATGGTATTCTTCAGGGTGGAGCAATATAATTGTTGAAAGAAAACGAAACATCACTGTACACATTTACAATATACATGATTATCCGGTCTAGAGGTATGCATGTGAATAATTTTACACTGCTTAATGTTTCAAAGATTTGCCACTAAAAAGTCACTTTCAAGCGACTTAGTGTAAACAGACCTTTAGTTGATCTTGTTGGTTTATAAAATGTTGCCCTAATGGCAGGTTTACCTTCATGGATGTGAAACTCTTCAATGTTGTGGATTATGTGTGTTGATGTGTCATCTTCTGGACGCAAGGAATGGGCTCCTGTTAATATAGCATAGCTAGCAGGACTAAGGTCCAATCTATTGCTGAATAAATATTATGAAATATCTAAGCCACACGTAATGACGTTTTAGAACTTGAATATCTATAATACATAGGCCATTACAGTCAGATGAATGTGTAACTTGTAAGGTTTTTCTATATTCATGGACTAATCCTTCCCTTTTAAAAATCAATAAATCAGCACATAATATTGACACTGTGCCTTTATCCTACATGGGCATACTAAAGATGAATAAATTATGATTATTTATTTTTAAGATTTTTCAATGGTGGGGGCACATTATCTAATTCTATACTTACAGACAATGTGCAGCAGTAAGTATCCACCAGTCTGAAAGGATTTGTCCTCCACACACAGATGCCCATCCACAGGTTTTAGGGTCCATTCTATGTAATCTAATTTGCCATGGCCAAGAATTGGGGATTGCTTCCTCTCCATTCTTTATCTTTGACAGTCTTGGTGTTGTAACGGGTATGCCACATTGTACTGCAGAGTTATCTGCATTCAAATGATTTTATTTACAACAAGATCTCAAAATATGCCTTGAGTTTTTGATAAAAGCTTTCACAGGGTATAAACAAAATGGTGTATACATTGGTGTTTAGATGATAATTTCAAGAATAGTTCAAAGCATTAAAAGTAATGAAAGCTGCTGGTGGCTAGAGTGAATACGCATCTGTCCATTAGGCAGAAACAGCAAATACAAAAACGTTAAAAATAAATGTTTTTTCAAAATAAGGAAGGATGAAAAAGGTGTCTTACCATAAGGACTAGTTGGGTTGATCACTGGGACTGATTCTCCACAAGGACCTTCAGTAGGTGTACCATCACCTGTAATTTGGAAATGTTTTCATTGTATGCCAAAAGAAACACTCACCATTACACCAGCTTGTCTTGTCATACAATTAACCAATAGCATAGCTATTCAAGAAATTACATATTTCCATCCAAGATTTCATCACAACAATATATTGTGACTCAACATTCTTATCAAAGTTACTACGGCTGCTATAAAAGCTATGATATTCTTTGACAATATTTATTTACCAATCTAAAGTTATAATTTTAAAACTGCATACCAATTTCTACAGTGATGTTGAATCCAGCTTTATTGATTGCTCCATCTGATGTAAATGAAATGTATATATTATTTCCACTTGTACTCAGAGTTCTTCCTACCAATTCTCCACAAAGTCTCAGCATTAGTTTATCAGAGGGTGAGGACCCATCCCGTATCTCAAGGCTATCATATGAACAGCTGAAATCAACACAAATAAAACAAATATATATTTGATTTTTAACTAGATTTGAACTATATCAAATATATTTCATTAAAACCTTTTCTCACAAAGATTTGAATTGCTTCGATTATGGCATCTATAGGGACATTCAATATTGGCAAGTTAGTTGTTTGATTTTATTTTGCCTTAAAAACTGGACCATACATATATTTACAGAAAAAAATCAATATGAAAATGAGATTTCAAACCTTTCATGGTCCTCCAAGAATATTTTTTCTACAAATGACATTTGTAAATTTGCATTTTCAGGACCAGTTATTATCCATAAGCAGCGACTATTTGAAGGGTAGTTTGATGGATAGTTAGGAGATTGGATAAGCAACTTCTCTCCATTCCCAATGGTTAAGTTTCCACCACAATTCTCAAAAGTCAAAACTAAATGAATGCAAGAAAAAGTATATTTTGAGCCATTTCATAAAATTACGTTGAGATGAAAAATAAATTAATAATTCGCTCGTCTGGCAAACTTATCAAGTATTTTTCCTATTTGTATTTGATAACACTATTCTACAAATCAAAAGGTAATCTGATAAGTATTTTATATTGACCCTACGTGTTGTTGTTGCTTCAATCCATTCAAGATAGCCACTGACTTCAGTAAAAAATCCAGGAACATCCAATTCAGAACATTCATTTTCACTTCCTACTGAGATTCCAAATAGTGTCCAGTTACTTCGATTCTCAATCCGGCATGCATATGGACCACCTTCATCCCCCTTGTAAAAACATAATATTCAATGAAATTAACGCTAATTATAACTACAGAGGTTTCTAATTGATACAGAACTATTTTGAGAGGAGCCCCGCAAAGAGTGACTCCATGATCTGAGGTAACACTGCAGTAATTGTTCGTTTTGTCTTTATATCATCTATCAATTCAATTGCAACCAGATGGAATCAAATGTGTTGATGAAATGGTCACCAAGAGATACACGACATGGATTGAAACAGTTTCCAACAGCCAAACTAACATTCCAACTTTTTCCTATTATCTGTGATATATTACAAAAGACAAAATAAGTGACAAATTCAGGGAATGAAAAAATCATACATGTACTTACTTTACATATCCCTTTTTTGCCATCTTCTGAAGCTGCACAAAATTGTTTTTCATGATAATCTCCCAGATATTTGGTACATTCTTCTCTAGGAATTATAGGAAAACTAGCTTGCTGTAGTAGATTTCTGTTGCCACCACCTGGACGATATCAGAGAGTTCAATTTTGAATAATTGTTTTTTGCTGATCAAATTCAACCCATTTAATCTGATTCTAGTATTTTTTTATCTCAACACTTTCTCTTTTTTTTGCTATACAAATGAATATTGTATTTGTACAGGAACTTGCTCAGTACAATGAAATTGAATGCTTAGTAGTTTTGCTTTATACCTCTAGATGTCACCATAGTAGTTGTGAAGAGGCATTTATGTCTTTAATATTCACACTATTGATGTTGACCTCTTGTCTGAACCCAGGGGTAGTCAGGTGTTACATACTACTGAATAGGCATAAAGTGAGCAATGACTTGAATTGAAGAATCCAACTCGAAATGTTTACTCCAGTTTACTTTAAAATATCCATCACCAAAAACATAAAAAGAAGTGGAATAAAAAGATCCTTTTGATACTTACCAATACCAGTGTAACCCCATCCAGTTGCAGTACAGTTAAATCCATCTTCTAGCGTAACATCTGACAAACAGATGGGAGACACTTCCTCTCTGAATTCCAATTGTTTTGCTAGTTTTAGCAAAGCAATGTCATTGCCATCTTCTCTATCCCCTGTATAGTCTATAGAATGAAGCACAGAAATTGTTTTATCATGGTGTACTCATTACTTATGTGTCATTATTAAGCATAACTGGCTAAATTAAAAACTTTGGTGCGACCGCTTTATCTATGAGTGATAGCACGTAAAAAATACATGTCACCTTTAAATGTACAGTAAAAGTTTGTTACCATACACTACAATACAATACAATACAATACAATACAATACAATACAATACAATACAATACAATACAATGCAATGCAATGCAAAGCAATGCAATGCAAAGGGGGCCCCATAGGCGAATAATTGAATGGGTGGTAAACTATAGTTTATAGTTACAAATGATTTTCCCTTTCAAACAGTAGAAGACATATAAAGCATAATTGTATTTCAAACTAGAAACGCTTTTCAGGATTCATCAAATTTGTGATACTTGTCCTTTTTTAATTTGATTTTTAAAGTTTTAAAAGAATTATAACATTGAGAAAACTTACTTTGGTGAATGTGAATTTCAAAAACACCTCTGCTATTTGTATCAGAATATGTTGGTTTATAATAAGAATGTTTCCCCATGACCACCAAATAGCCAGGCACATACAAGTCAGCTCTATCCAAATTAAAACAGTTTAATCATGACAGAAGCACATACAGGTATACGTTAAAAAATCGTTAGGGAGTGGGGTGGATTCAGCACATTTTACATGACATTGTATTTTGTTTTTTAAAAAACATTGTAATTTGATGGTGGAAATATTTCTTTGTTCAATGTATAATAATCTATGATATGAAAGTACTTACACACAAGAAGCTGCTGTAACTACCCATCTATCAGAAATAATAGAACCTCCACATCTTCTTGTAAAATAACTACAAGTTTTATTGTTTTGTTTCCATATATCAACATGCCAAGGCCAGGAATGAGGTACTGACTCCTCTCCTCCAACAATCTTAGAAAGCCTTGGTTTAATGGAAGGAATTCCACATTTAAATTGAGAATTATCTGAAAAGAATCAAAAATGAACATGATACTAGATGCATATGAATGCATCATCAAAAGTTATATACATGTAGACCTTCATTTGTGCTTCTATACAACATGTGAACCTGGGGCATCACCCAGAGTGAAATGGAAAAGTTGGAGGCATTCCATCGAAAGCAACTTCGCCTCCTACTGGGT
>JAVSBT010225085.1:0-13102 GCA_033118115.1 Pharyngocirrus eroticus | reverse complement strand
TACTAAAGTATCAAGAAATCCTAGAAAAAAATTAAATATCATTATGATATCTAGATAGAAAGGTGGGCAATGATATTTTGCAAAGGATGGCAGTCTTAACTCAATTTTGCCAAAAAATGACTTAGGCCATTTTTGCTCTAGACTGTCGATATGTGAAATATAGAAAGATATTGATAATGGAATAATCTATGGAATGTAATGTAAAAGATTTTTCATGAATAACACATTTCTTATGAGATATTCTAGCACTAAATTCTAAAGTTGAAATATAAAATTTCATCTTTCACATACAGGTTGTTTCAAATAAAGTATGTTTCTTTGTACAAGGGAATTGAAAACTGTTACATAAGCAAATGAAAACTCTTTCGGCAAGCCACCCACTGATAACCTGACTTTTAATGTATTAGTCATTGCATTCTTTTGTCTCTAGGAAGGCGTTGCAATTTGTTTTTGACTCTGAAATCTTCAGAAATAATGTTTCTTAGGACAACTCAATATAACCCTCCCTGCTAAGTGCTTGCATTATTTAGCCCGTCCATTTTGAAAAGGTCATAAAACCAGACCAACGCCTTGATTTCAGTCAAAATTCAATGTAAAAACAAAAATCTGCCTTCATCGTAGCTAAACATATATCAAATATCAAAAATTGTGTGACCCTTTGTACGGGAAACACATTTTGTGACAACCTGTATAATCATTTAGAGTGAAAGGTTATGTTTATGAAGATATCATAATGATAATAAAGAAATTGTAAAAATTTGATGTACCTTGGTTTACAATAATAGCTTTTAGAACATGTCCATGGTCTTCTTCTAGCAAAGTTTGGAAGAATACAATTATATCATCTTTTCCTTTTTTTGATAATATATCTAACAGTTTTTCTACCTGTTTCCTTTCACCTGGTATGGCCTATAAATAAAAACAGATTATAGTATAAATAAGTGAAGTTTTGTGTTGACCATTGCAATATAGGTTTAATACTCTGACGAAAAATATGTTATATATAAATTATGAAATAATGCATATCAGGTTTTATCTAGTCATAATGATTTTAAAGAAATGGGATAATAAACTATGATATACAAATTATGATAACTACATACATGTGGAGAATAATACTGTTTTTCTTTACTATTTACTATATAATTATTGTGACCATAAGACCTGTATACTACTTACTTCGATTGATTCTTTTTGTGTCACTAAAATCAATTTTTTGGAATAAAGTCTTCCCAAAAGACCATCTTGTAAGATTATTTTTCCAACCATGGTCGGACGATTTCTTTGCAGCAACTCTGTAACTTCATCTTCTGAAAGGCTACATGAACACGAAATAATATATTAGAGAGGTTTTGGGTTGCTTGTGCTATGAATGCGGTTTAGTGTAACAGAATGCGTAGCCTGGATCTAACGTTACGTAATTAAAATAATGTTCAGGTCATCAAAACTTGTGCGTACCTCACATCACATAATTTGTTTCACCAGACGGCTTCAGGTAGGTTGTTTGACCTCCATTTATAATAGATTTTTCTCTAAACGTGAATTACAAAAACAATTCCAAAGGGTAGTCTAATTATGTTTATCCATGGGCAATGTTGAGTGGTTTAAGTGAAAAATTAAGGGGAGAAGTCCTTTTTACTGTCTGTATACTTATCTGTATCAGTAGGTGTGTGCCATGGGATATCGCTGATGTGTGAGACTTGTGCAAATAAAACATTATTATCATGTAAACAATGTCATCAGTTTATTCATAGTTAATTCGTTTTTTCGGGATTTTATTTTGGTTTTATGTAAAATGTAGGCAACAAATCAATCATAAACGATAAAGTCTGATTGGAATGATCTAGTTGTTCATTAGTAATTGCTATTGAATTATTTGAATCTTTCTTTTGAAGAACATGTATTTGTTGTTTTTTTGTAATTTATAGGTTTTTGTTTTCAATTTTTTAGTTGCAACAGCAAAAAAATGCTTTGAAAAAAAAATGTGTGCTCACATATATCTATTTATTTTTAGTACCCTACTCTGTAAGATAACTTTCAATACATATTTTAGACTTGATAGCTTGTCTTCCTAAATAGTAAGATCTTATATAGTTTTAAGATAGATGTTTTGTTTGATGGCACTAGTATATATCAGGTATGCGTGCTTTATAATTATAATAAAATAATGCTACAGCCACAATTGCTCTTTGTAATGGATTCGTAAGAATTTCAAGTAAGATTCTGGAGTTCGTAGACAAGTTACGGCCTTTAGAAATTACTATTTGAATGAAAGGAATTAATTAACTCAACATTTCGATGCACTTGTTTTTGAATATTTTAATGAAAAACAATACCAACTTTCATGATTCATAACTTACGTACAGGCTACGAACGCAGATTCTTATAAGGTCGCCTTAAGAAGATCGTAAAAAATTGGCCCATGAATCGTGTGTTCGTGACCATGGCAAAAGATTTACAATGAATTTGTATTAAAAAAAAACGCACAACACACCTTGATGACGTATAGCTCACAAAATACTAACGTTTGTTACAACATATGCTCCCTGGGAATAAACCCGAAAAACTTATGCTTTGGCAATCTAGCATTAAAAAATCCACTACGTAGCTTTAAAAGTATATCACAAGAAAGAGAAATGATTAATCTTTCGATTTGTCTTCCACTGTCAGTAAAGTTTGCGATGAATTTAGATATATTTGAGTAACACAAGCAACCATGGGTTTCACGAGCTAAAACACAATATATCTTGATGGTGTAGCTCAACAAAAAATAGCACAAAGTCTAAACCGCATTCATAGCACAAGCGACCCGAAACCTCTCTACTGTTGATGTGCTAGAACGTTGGGGGTTTTAGTAGTTGAATTAACTTGTTAATTTCTATAATTATATTGTTGTAACAGTTGGACATAGTCACCATTGGGAAGGTCCTTTTTTCCATTTGTTACCATTTATGCATTTTCAAGTTAAATAAACTACTACTGCACTGAATTGGAGAGACAGACAGAGAAAAGGTGATTTCCCAACAAGAGACATGTATACTGGTACAACCATCGCTTGATTCTCTACTTTACTATTTTGCAGCCATAGAAGCAAATAGTTTTGCATGTGTTAAAAAACAAGTCTCCACTTGCCCTATGTCAAATTGTGTATACAAGGACACCAGAAACTTTAAAGAAAGCAACTACTATCCAGGCCTTCAAGAAAGGACTGAAGAGCTATCTATTCAACATCAAGTGCATAGAAACTGATAATCAGTAATTGCGCTATACAAATGAACTTTATTATTATTTATAAAAAAATTTTTTTATCATATCATACAATTTTACCTCTTTATTTGAACGAATCCATCCTCAATATCACCTTGAGCTTTTGCCATGTTGCATTTTTCTCAACTTCACTGTTTCACCCATCCCTATGTATTTGATTCCATGCCAAAGGGGTTTGTTATATTTTTCTCTGCTTGAATATTAAAAAAGAAAATATGCTTTAATAATGTATGACAATTTTTTGAGGATTATTTGACATTACAACTGAACAAAACTTTTGCCAGAAGCTTTTCAAATATCTTTATTCTAAAATGCTAATTCTTGAATAATAAGTTTTTTTCAGAAAAAACAAATATTTAGAAAAAATATATATACTAAAACAATGTCCAAAACAATGATGTATCTCTAACATTATGATTGGTAACATAATCAACAAAAACAGTTGATGAGGTTGATAAAAAAATCACCATGATTGAATTGTTTTGAGTTACACTGTAAGGATAAAACTCTAATGGCCTACTCGAAGAAGTATTGGTCAGGCTTTTTGGGGAATTTTTTTGTGAACATGGTGATAGAGGAACCAAATTTCCAGGACAGATAAAGAATTATGTACAATGCATTTTTCGAAGAGACAGTTTTGTGAACTTTGACCTTGACCATGAACTTTGACCCAAAACATGATTTTCATGTCAGTTTTCCAGATACATAAAATTTCATAGCAGAATAGCCTTCTCCACAATAACTACACCTTTTTATGACCAATTCTCCTCTATGAAATTTCTATTTTTGTGTCTATAATCTATAACTCTTTCAAATGAATTATCAAAGTTAATAGACAGTTCATGATCAATTCTTACATTTAACATTGAATATGTCTCTATTACAAAATAAATTGGACTAGGGACTCTTGAAAGTGTAAAAAGGGTGTTTTTGGTGTTCAGTAAAGTTAATCTTTATAATAACTTGTCTAAGATGTCTAATATTTGAAAAACATATCACATGATTATTCACAAAAAGTAGGTTTCTTTAAAAATATGAATTTTGTTTCATCAAAAATAGAAATTTGTAGATGTTTGGTTACTTTTTAGAATCATGTGACAAACTTCATTCATGTACCAATAAGTAGATTTCACTAAGCTGTTTTTTTTAATAGATTACTTGCAAATTATAGCTATATTAAATGATTTGCTAAAAAAAAACTTGTGGCTTTCAGGGTGCAACAGAGCTGACCTCCCGTATGTCTCAGGATGAATACTTCAATGGTCTTCACAAGTATGTCAAACATACAAGAACAAGTATTGACATTTATGGATAGGTCATAATAAATTCTTCATTCCATATACAAAATGTCTTTATTGAATAAAAAACAGAATAGGATTTACTTTCAAAAATGTACAATCCTTAAAGGTGGTGATTTGGGATGTTACATAATTTTCTTACAAAAATATTGCTTCTAAGTAGATGTCATTGAGCTGTTTCATTTGATATGACTTGCATTTCTTCTTCTTTTTGCATATTCGCGTCAGAACAGTCATACATAGTATATAACTGTACTTTCGCTTATGCCTTTCATGGACATATTGACCAGGAAAGATTACATTTAGATCAGTGCGCATGAGACCCAATTTAACCATTTTAATGTGAAAGCCAGTGAAAAATATTTCACTAGAAACTGCCCAGATTCGAACCGGGACCTTCCACAAGGAATGCCAGCATGACAATTCAAGCTGCCATTTCACCCAGTCAGCCATTAGAGCTCCTCTGTGACATGCATTTATAGGTTACAAATTGTAATGTTAATTAATGAATTTTCAGAAACCTGTTATGTAATTATGTCAGCTTTCCACTTTTATTACCCACATTAATATTTCCACCTGTAGTGCCTCAAGATATTAAGGCACTTAGATATTTGGCTGATGGACTAATATAGAAACACATTGATATAATTCTTTTAGCGCTATTTGGAACATTTCTGTTTTAATAGAAACTTTCTGCAAGATGATTGAAAAACAAAACAAAATAAACTGATCTTAATTTACTATATCTGATCTATGATTCTCATAATTTTAAGATGTTAGGGTTTCATGTTTTTTTCTCTACCCTTTTCACATTTGCACCATATATTTGTTATTTTGGGGATGGTCATAGCTCATAGATTTTACAATTTTGAGGTTTTAAAAATGTTTTATTCTTGCAGTTTGTCAAAATGGACTTGTATGAAGTTATACAGACATTTTGATATGTAGCATTTGATGCTATCTATACATGTTTTTGTTTTATAGAAAACTTTCTGCGAGAGTATTGAACATAACAAATATTTGGGCAAAAACTTGGGATAAATGAGGACATTTTTTATAAATCATGTAGAGACTTTTAAATGTTGGTAGTTTGAGTTCTTCAGTATGTGTATTTTGATTGTTCGAGACGAATCATATTGTTATATTAGGTAACTACTGAATAGTAGTTGAAAGCTTTCGTAGGTTAGCAAAATGTTCAACCAGTCAAAAGTTCTAAATTAGTTTCTCACAATTATTGAAAACTGGTTTTTGATGAATTTACACAATTCACATTACTTTTTTTACTTTCCAGCAATTTTGCAAAATATTGATAGGTCTAATGTCTAAAATCTGCTATTTTTAATTTCTTCCTGTGAAATCCTGCAATTAAGCCCTATTGATACTTACATTCAAAGGTTCACTAGATTTAAAAATCAAAAATAGTATAATGTTTTTTTTCAAGTTTTCTATGTTTGGGTCCCTGATTACTTTCTGTTGATATATGACTTGCCTTCAAATTGTTAATTCACTAAACGATTTTATCACTATGCTTGACACAGTTATTTGAAAAGGTATTCAAAACCACTCAAGTGTATCTTTCTTTCCCCTTAGTTCTCATATAAGTATATTTATACCCTGACTGGCTTGTGCTGTCTCATATTGTTGAAATGATATGGAATATACTTCTTACAATTTGATTTGCATCAACTTTATTTTTTCTTGGTAATTATTCAAAAAACATTCAATCAATTTCAAATTTCCACCTTAACTTTATTTTATAATACCTGAAAGGATATCGTGATCTAATAGTGGGTAAGTGATTAAGTTTGGCATGGGGCAATATAGAAGACTGAATTAGGTACCAGTACCACCTAGGAGGCCCAGAATCTCATCTTTCATCTCAGAACCACAACAAAGGTTCAGAACAGGTAACTGATGTGATCCAGAGAGCACAAAAAAATGTCAAATAAGAAGTGCACAAATTCTTTCTATTGCAGTATTTCATTTTTCATTCAACATGTAGTGAGTAGTACCCCATTGTGCACATAGGTTTAAGTACTCTACGTATATTATTCGACTTGATACATTTTCCAACATTCAGTCAAAAGTTTTGAAGTCAAGAAATTTGAAACAAACAAAGCTTTCCTGTAAACAATGTCAATTGGGTCCGAAATGAGCTCCAACTGGGCTGCCCAGTCGGGCCCCAATTGGGCTAACTGAGTGGATCCCTGTCAATTGGGCTTGTTTACATGGTATCAATTTTCTCACTCTTTTGTCTGTTCATAAGTATTATTGAAGTACATATACGTTATTGGCATTTAAATAAGTATGATACCTGACTTACCTTCAGAAATGATGGCTTTTGTTTGTTATAATCCTGAAATCTGTTTGAGTCTCTATGGACAAAGTTAAATAACGTGTTTGCGTCTTATGCAATTTGGGAATATATCTATTCGGCAAAACATCCTGTATATTCATTGAGACCTGGCACCACTGTTTCTTTCTTTCTTCCCATCCTATACTCTCGAGTCATGATGATGACATTATGTCTCTTACATTGTGTGACAATTGCCTTGTTAAGATACTTCATACGTAAAATAATAATCCAAAATCTGTGGAACTGTATTCAAAAATGGCGCAGAATATTATCAGTTTAGAAATACTAACACTTAATCACAAACCTTTCATCCTTATAAAATACATATTTGTCATGCGTAATATCCTACTTGTGTTTAAACGTTTCATAGTAATAAGTATATCTGCGTGTTTCCGTTTTATTCTCCGTACCATATTTCATTATCAAGTGTTTGATATATCTCCTTCCAGATCCATTATGTGTACAAAACTAACACGCATATAATATATCAAAGTAGAAAAGATCAGGAAATGGCTAAAATGCATCGATGAATATGATAATGAATCACGTGATTCTGTATACATGCGTAAAGGAAAAAATGAATGAATTACAGCTGCTGGTTTTTTTTTTAATGCACAAGCCATAGTCATGGTCTCGATTCGCATGCTGCATTGGGAAAGACCAAACAAGCTGGGCTGTAATATTGACAGCAAAGATACTATTCCAAAACAGATAATAATAATTCATCACACGTTGTGTAAGACTAATGTGTGATCATTATATTTATCATTTTATTTTTTACTCTTGACAAAGTTTTTATGTTTTTTATGTCATCATGTTATTCAGTCGTAAATGCAGTGCACACCTATGTACACATAATACGTTGAATGGATAACATTGGCATAAACTTGATAAAGGCTTATTTTTATCCAATGGCCATATACTTATGAACGTCAAAAAACTTTTGGTAAATGTAGGGGGGGGGGGGGGGGGGTTAGAAGACCTAGTAGTCCTTAGTTAACATTTTGTTTTACTCTAGAGGAATATACACCAAAAACTTTTTTCAAAGACTATAGTAAGTGTGATTTCCAATAAAGTTTGACATTCTTCTTTCAGAAGTATAGGAATATTTTTTAAATTCTTGTTTCTAAACTACATCTCATGTGATTGTCATAAACAATAAAATATGATACAATTTATGAAAGCCAAGATTTCATAAAATATAATACTACAGGCGGGTAGCTGTTGGAGAGCATCTAAACATAAGACACATAATATAATTATGATATAGATTCACCCATGTACTTTCTACAATCCTCTTTACACTGTTGCATTCACCCTATTCCGTAAGATGTAAAGTGTTACTTGTCCAAATCTAGCAATAGAAATGAAACTGTCCTTATTCGTACCCAGTGTTATATTGATTGGATGAATTTGAGTTATAATAATATGTTCAATCTGTAGTCTCCAACTTTTGTTAATTGTATTTTTTTAAATAGTCTGGGCTACCCTTAATAAGATTTATTCTAAAACACAATCCATGCATGCCACAACTAATTTAAGACCACATGCATATAGATACACATACATTACCGCCAGCAATTCAATGCTTGCCTGGATAAGATTTGACCCAAATAAGAAGTGCACATATTCATTAATGTATCTTTCTATTGCAGTATTTCATTTTTCTTTTTAATATGTAATATAAAGTAGTAAGGTAAATGTAATTACAGATACTCTATAGTAAATCATTTAACTTAATCCTTACCAATATTCAGTCAAAATATTGAAGTCCAAAAATGTGAAAGAAACAAAGCTTATCTCATATGAATGATCTCCCTTATTGTCATGTACATGTATGTATTATTAGTAATAGTATTATTGAAGTGCATGTTCGTTGTTGTCATACAAGTTATAATAATTATGATACTTGACTTACCTTCAGAAGTTATGACTTTTGTTTGATATAATCCTGAAATATGTTTTACGTGTTTGTGTCTTATGCAGTTTGGGAATATGTCTACTCAGCAAAATAACCTGTATAGACATTTAGGTCACGTAAAATGGCGGAAAGTATGAAGAGACCCGGCACCAATGTATCCTCGGTGCGGGGAACTTGCCTTGTTTACGTTGTTTCTAAAGTACAATGATAATCCAAAATCTGTGGAACTGTAATTATAAAACAATTCTATTCGTCTCCTTCAAAATAGGGACAAGATCCGTTATGTGTATTCGTACAAAACTAACACGCATATAACATATAGCAGTTGGGAAGATCGGGAAATGGCTAAAATGCAACAGTAAATATGATAATGAATCACGTGATTTTGTATACAAGTGTAAACGAAAAAATATGAAGCTGTACAGGTGCAATTGGATTGCCATAAGCACCAATTTTGTAGTCGTTTCCATTTTATTTATCATTTTTTTGTCTAATATTTTCAAAAAAATATAATTAGAAGAATGTGTGATTCTAAAAAAAGGTATAATTAATGAAGTCACCTATAGCAATCATTTGATAAGCCATTTTCTCTCTCTATTCCTTTATTGAATTAAGTCATCTTGAGACTTGATGCCAAACCTTAAAATATACCCTTCTCCCCACTATTTCCTCATCTGATAGGTTCAATGTGGGCATTTTCAAATATCATCAATATTATCTCTGGATTTTTTTCATATTTGAAGGCTTTCACCAAACAATTAAAAAGAATAATTTGCATTTTATGAGAGACCCATCCCAGCACTTTCATGGTGCCAAGTGTACACTAACAGGGTCCATCAAATTGTTACGTATCATTCCCCATTGAAATGACAGGGTAACATTGCTTCTCTGGAACCTGTTGGATCAATTGGCAACCTATCAACTTGTTTGAGCCTAGGAGATGTATCATCAATGTACCACGCATGAGCAATGGTCCATATTAAGGGTAAGGACAGTATGATTGTACCATTTTGTGTATCACCATGTGTTTGCTACTATAACGTCAAACAGTGAATCTTTTTACCCCTTTGACACATGACATTGTCATGTGTCAAAGGGATGATTTGACAAACGTTAAACAGCTGATATCAGTAAAGCCATGCATTGCAACTCTGTTGACAGAAAAGTCACATCAAAATGTAAATCAAAACATTCAGTGCTCACTAGATTTAGGAGTGGATCAGAATATAACCGAATAAGTTGACGTTATTGTTTATAGGAGGTTCAATAGAATAAATAAATGACCCTTCTCTTCTTGTCAGACGTAAATGTACGGGAGCCAAGGGCAAATAATGTAATCAGCAGAGACAGGGCTATTTATAAGGCTGCCCCCCTCCCATTGGAATCAGTTGACTTCAAGTAGAAGATGGACTTGCTAGCACCATATAGGATACTTAGCAAATTGATATTTTTAATCTTTTTTCATAAATTATAAACATATTATGTTTCTATAAAAGCTTAGGTTTGCATTGTTGACATTTACGCCCAAAGTTACATTGCATTAATGCTATGATAGGAATGGTGCAGACAAAAGTGGGATGTTCTGTGCCGTGGTGTATGTTCTGGAACAACTACAGATTAACAGAGAAATTTATGTCTTCAATGCTGTCAAACAAATGAAAATAAGAAGACCTCATATCATAAGATCAGTGGTCAGTACACTTCTGTACTAGGAATCCTGCCATCGTGTTAAATTAGTTAATTAATTAAAAACAATTGGCAATAAAAGTCAATATAATATTGATATAATTTGCTTTTTACTACTAATGATAAGGATTTAGAAGATAAGCCATTTAGCAAAAAATATAATTCAACTGCAGATAATAAGGACTTTCAATTTTATTTTATTTCATTTATTCATTGAAAATTATCGTAATTTGCATGGCGTTTGATATACTCATGCATTACTTCACAAACACATTTTCAATACAACCGTTTCCAGACTACAATGACACCAATTGAAGAAGAATGATTTGAATAAAAAGATATCTCAGAAAGAGATTCATTTTCTAGCATCCTTGTTAGACTGTGGTACAACAGATAGTAAAAGTCAATTGAAAAATATTTTTGATAGAGGCTGTGATTAAACACACCTTTTTAAGTTGATATTATTCGATTTAAACACCTTTTATACCACCCTGACTTGAAATGACTTTTTTGTTGATTACAAAATGATTAAGTTACAAAATGGTTTAAATTTGTTTCCAGGCACAATTTTTATTTGGGTTCAGATTGATTTTGAAATAAATTTAAAAAGGTGTGCCTCCTAACCACAGCCAAAATTATTGATGGACTGATTATTATAGTATGCAAACATGACACCATTATATGATTTAATTGTGGCTTTTATTATAATTTCCTTTTTTTCTAATTTGACGTTAATGTCAATTCAAATTTGTATCATTACTTCTCAAATATTATTAATTGATATGTCTCCTTGCAAGGCATAAAGTTATAGTGATGGAAACATGAAGGCATAATGAATAAGGTAGTGGCCACTTTTATGTGCATGGAGGCCACGTGATTTCAACAACCTGTATAACCAAATGGTCAGAGTAGAAAGCAGATTACATTACAGCCATATTTCACTGACTTGCCATGTGAAAGTACAAGTTATTATTGTAACGTTTCCCTACCTTAAAGTGTTCGCCTTTTTTACAAAATTAATACTTTTGTTTTGCATAATAGTTGCTGCAAATACTTCTAATGGAAATAATCTTTATAGAAACATTACAGTGTAACATAATTAAGTTTAGGAGAATTTTGTTGTATTGCTACGTAATAATGCTCTTCGTCTCGCATAAAATCATCCCGTTAATGCCCGGTTCCCACTGTCACGATACTAGAGCCAATGGTGACACGATGAGAGCCGATGACAATTTCTTGTCATCTTCGTGGCAAAATGACACGAGTGCCCCGAAATTTTTAAACAGTATAAACATTTCGGGGCAGCTTCGCTTGTATAGACGAAGAAGGCTAATGCCCCACGAACACACAGGAAGACGACAGAAAGGCCAGAGGAATACACACAAATACAAAAGAAGACGAGACGTACGTCACTATGTGTCGCTATCGGCTCTAATATCGTGACAGTGGGAACCGGGCATTAACGACAAGGCTGATTATAAAGAATATTTTCGTAGACAAATATACATAATTATTTTCATATTTTATTAATTAAGATGATACAGTATAATGGTATACAGCATTATTATCATGATGGAAACAAGTCTCCTGTATCTAAAGCAGAGGGTTTCTTCTAGATGTCTACACAGCTCTCTCCTTTATTGAATAAACTATCAAGACAGTATCTGTATCTGTAATTTATCAGCAAGTACGTCCTAGCTTTAATGGCTGACTTGGTAGACTGTCAGCTTGAATTGTCATACTGTCAGTCTATGCGGAAGGTCCCCAGTTCAAATCCGGGCAGTTTCAAGTGAATTATTTTTCACTGGCTTTCAAAGAAAAAAACAATGGTTAAATTGGGTTTCATAAGCCCATGGCAGTGTTAGCACTACTCTCATGTAATCTTTCGTGGTCATATCTGTCCATGAAAGGCATAAGCAAAATTACAGTAAATATACTATGTATATGTCTGCACTCTTCGCGAACATGCAATATATTATTATTATTATTACGTCCTACTGGATATCACGGGTAAAGCGAGGCTTAATCTTACTACATTAACAAGCTATTTCTCCATGTTTTCCTGCCCGACATTTTATTGGCTTTTATACAAATATCCAACAGGGGTATTTGAATTGTATCGAACTTCGGATTTACAAATATATTTCCTAAGGATCTACTCATTCTCTGGGATTAGGATTTGGCATTTTAGATATTGGGAATTTACCATTGGAATTTTGGGATTCTCTTGGAGTGGGATTTCATATTAATAAAATGAGGGGGAGGGGGTAGGGGGTAATATGATAATGCAAGTTAGATTTTTATTCAATCTGGCGATTGTTCTTGTATTTGATTATGAGGTTCCATAGTTAAAAAAATAATATTTTACAAAAACATTTTATGAATGATACTTTGATAAGTGTAACCAATATTTAACTTGATATTTAATTGTCAGGGGATATTTTTTAAAAAACATAAATTATTTGGAAAAGCTGTATAGCGTTATTTTTTACCCAAACCCGTCCGCAGCCTACAAGCTTAAACATAAGTTATTTTTTTTTATCCCACCCCCCCAAAAAAAAAAATAATAAATAA
>JAVSBT010224863.1:0-13106 GCA_033118115.1 Pharyngocirrus eroticus | reverse complement strand
TATTAGCCCATGTTCCTTTATCTCCCTTCCATCCATTTACACTCCCTGTCAGCCCAGTTATTGTATTGTTGGTCATTCTCCTAGTATGGCACAAAGTCATAGATTTTTTTTTTTTTAATGCATCCTGTTATGAATTTGTTTGAATGGCATATTCTTCTAGTTCTAGAGGCATTTATTACTTGCTTGGACAAGAGACTGTATGGATTGGAAAGATAATTGTCTAAAGAATTTCCATGGATTTCCATAATGAAATGTGCAAAGATAAGCGTTGGTTTGACCATTAAGTAGTGGCTGCACATATAGAACTATAATTGCATGAATTCTTTAATATCATTGGCTGTCTAATGATGTGTTGTTGTACAGAAAAAAGATTAGAAACCAGTGAAAATATGGCCATTAAATTAGAGGTGTCAAAGAGGTCAAGGTCACCTAGGTCAGAATATGATGTATGCATGGAAAAAGGCAACAAAGAAGAAGAATTTTGATTGTGATAAATATAATGTTTTCATAAGACTATTATGTGGTGGGGGGGGGGGGTAGTTTTATTCCAAATTGCACATGCAAAAGTACTAGAATTATGATAAGTAGTTAGTGGTCAATTTGAAGAACCAGAAGCTTTCTGTGAAGCTTACATTTAGTCCCATGTATGCATATAAATGAATTTTGTTCAATGTTTATATGGAGATTTAAGATGTCAGATGCTGTTATGCTTAACATGGGACCTTTTTTGTTTTTGTTTTATCAGAATGACACACTAGATATTCTCCCCTACCCCCCCCCCCCCCTCTTTAAACATAACATAAAAGTATGTTATTCAAGTAATTACACAAGTTAGTTGTGGTTCAGAGCCGGAGAAATTATTTTTGATTATTTATTTGTAAAACAGGATCTTGGTAAAACAGGATCTTAGTAAAAATAGACTTTCTTGTCCTTGATCTTTATGTTGAAATGTGTAGAGTCAAGCATGAACTCCAAAACTAAAAGGAATTTGTTGAAACTGCATTTATTTCAATGAAAGTGATGTCTTACTTCTTGAAGATGGGCAATTAGGAAGATGATGTACATCTATATAAGGAGCCAACTACGATGCAACTTCATAATAGGGCACTTTCTTGGCAACAGCATACATAGGATCTGGCAAGAAATCAAAGATCTTTATTATAGTAAGTTATTTTAAACAATCATTTTGGATAAGAATTATTCGTTTGAATTGAGAAGGCAATTCACAAGAAAAAAGAAATTTGCAATTTATATATAATTTTGAAACCAATTGCAAGATTTACTTACTGGTCCTCTTCACGCCCTAGATGGCGTATGAGGCTAATCAAACTTGGTATGGACATTTTCCTAACTCTCAGTTTCAACTAATGCAATATACACATACATGTACAGACATTTGACTTATTACCTAGAACTAGTGTCCTGTAGATGGCACTAGGTGTTTGATATTTTTGATTAAAAACAAAACAAAAAAGAGTAGGACATTCAATAACTAATTGATTTTTAACTTAATGAGAAGCTAATATCAACAAGTTCAGTATTTTCAAGAAATGAAAATATTTTTCTATTACATTGGCTACAAGAACAAAACTCAAGAAAAGTTGCAAATGTAAAATAGGTGTATAAGTAATTAAATTCTGTCAGATATTAGAACATCTTTCAACTTGTATATCACAGTGTCATCCATTACTGATCAATAGGGAATTATCATTGCAATGTAGACGCAAATGGTTGATTTTTGAAGTATAAAGAGTTTGAAAATATATTTGATCAGTATCATGTGCATAATAAATGATAGTTCTGTCTCATAGAAAATTTCTCTTGAGATACTGTTAGTAGGTTTGATAATTGTTTGCCTCTCCCATCCTTTGATTGGTCAAAAAAAAAATAGGACACCATTGTAGACTGTTCATTGATGCAAGTCTCGTGTATTGCACAAATAGGTCTGTCTTTGATTTTAATATTAGCTGTAAAATTGTCATAACATCAATTTTCTCAAATACTTTAGGGCTGTATTATATACTCATTAACGCTGTCATATTTCAATATTGTGGATATGGCCCTAATTTAAGCTAGGATTAATACATTCAAGTCACACTATAGAATTTGCTGATTTTTAAGGATAAGTCATGGATTTTTATGAGATTGTATTATTTCATTTCAACTCTTCTACTTCCACAACACATTTCGGACCAAGAAAAGTATATATTTTTTTATTCAGAGCCATCTCAGTTTTATATCATCCGAACCTCACTTCATGCAATTTTAGATTAAAATAAAAATCCAGAAATACTAAGTGAATACTAAATAAAATAGACTTCTTTCCCAAAAACGTCAAATCAACTCCTATAGTTTGAAAATATTGAAAAACAAAAAAACACCATCTTGTTGAGCAGATTCATACCACTAATTGCGTAATTAAGGTTATGTTCATCTTTTTTTCTTAAAGTAGCTGCAGAGTTCTGTAGTTCTGAAAAACGACCAAATTTTACCTGATTTTGATTGTTTAACAGCCATTTTATAAATATACTAGATTAAAGGTATGAATCTGGTGTAAAAGAAGACCTTTTTTAAAATTTCAATACCTTTAAAACTGTGTAAGTTGAGTTAACATTTTTTAAAGAAAAAATTAAAGGTTTTTATCTTTTTGAGATATTTTTGATTCAAAATGCATGTGTGGAGACGTTTGAGAGATAGCTAAATGTAGAAAAAGGCCCTGAGGCTCAACACTTTATTATATTTTTATTGGGGGAAAGTTAGTATACAATAAAAGAGGCATGAGAGTTAGGATAGAGGAATGGAGAAAACCCATGACCTACCTTAAGCTGAATGTATTGAATCCAAAGTCTGTGACTAATCCATGCATATTGTGATGGCGTGTGTGCAAGAGAAGTTATTTTTTTTTTGCGCTCCTCTAAACTGTCTTTCTAGAGTAAACAAGAACAGTGCTTCATCTGAAAACCAACACCTACAATGTGGACTAGGTCATGTTTCTCCATGTCCACAGTGCCAAATTTCTATTTCTTTTATTTTTAATCAAAGGTTTCCAAACAAATTCACAGGATGGGTCCAACTGTATGTTAGATGGATCAATGTAACAACTTGTTAGGCAAACAATTAAAAGAAGCACTCAGCCTGACTGTGATTATGCTCTTTTCTGTCATCGCACTTCTTTGTGTTCAAGATATGTTTGCAGCACATGAATCATATTCAGCCCACACTTTCTGTTCTGGGTCAAGACTTCTAAAAAAAACCCAATAGAGCTAGACAATCACCTTGTTTTTGAATTGAAAGTCTGTGCCATATACATTAATCATAAAATAAGAGAATAAAGGGACCTCAATATAAAATATATGTGAACAAATCTGATAGTAAGCTTAATTTGTTGCACAGGGTCGTGATTTTCCAAACAAAAACGATGAAGCCATGAGCAAGTTACTAAATGACCTTTTTGTACTGGGGAAAAAAATCTAATCTACAAAGAAGTCCTTAAAAAGCTTTTATTGTAAAATCATTATGTAAATTCTGTGCTTTAGTCACTGACATTCTCAATTTAACCAAAGATATTTTAGGGTATGACATGTACATTTTTTGGTGAAAACTTGAGGAGGCAGATAATAACATTATTAAATTGATAAACCTACAGCCTTTGCTTTTTTGTATATTTATGTAATTGTAATTTTTTATTTATAGAGGGTAACCCATTCAGCAATGCTGATCTTCCATGGGGCCCTCATGTACTTAACGCCCCCCCTATCAATTATTAAGAATGATTTGTACAAAACTACAACATTCATAATGGAGAGGGCTTCCATGGTGTAGTGGTCACCATAGCTGATCATCAGGGCTCAATCCCCGGGCAAGCCAATGATTTTTTCATGGCTCTAAAGTTCAGTGAACCAAACACTGGCTAAATAAATGCATTTGGGGTGTTGTTGCTTGTAATTGTCTATGAGTTATAGCACTTAAAAGAACACTTGTCATCTTTTGACGAACAGCAGGTGCGTTAGCAGCGGTGACTGTCTTCTATCTACTTAGAATGTATGAATGTATGTACATGGGAAGGATGAATGTCAGAGGGCCCCATGGAAGATTAGCATTGCTGAATGGGGTACCCTCTTTAAATAAGAATTTCAAAGCACAAAAACAAAACAAACTAAAACCCACTAACAAAATTGATGATAGTGTAAACAGGTAAAAGTCTCTCTCTAGAATTACAAACAAAAATAGTTTGTATGAAAGTTTCCAAATGTATCATTCCCTTCAGTTTATTATGTATGCATGATTATTTCAATAAATTAATTTGTTTAAACATTACAGGTATATTGACTGAGTAGACGCTCGTATCATGGATATGATATTCAAGGTGGGAATTGGCATTACCGTCATCATGCTGTTGTCTTGTACTCAATCATTTGGAGGTAGGTTTTTACATGTTTACAAAAGTATTAGCCTACAAAATGTATCTTTTAAGGATACTTTCAAATCAAATTATCTTGTTATCAATAATTAATATGCATTTTAAAGATATTTTCTAATAAAGTGTTTGTATCCAAACTTGTTAATATATATCCAAAGCTACATTTATAGATCACATAACAGTAAACCTCTGCAGATGTTTGAAAGTTTTAAGATAAAGTGTTCGTTGTGACCAATGGGTAGGGTACATTAGAAGCAATGTCATGAATATAAAAAAAAGATCTCTTTACATGACATTGTAACTTTCACTGTAGAAAAAAAGCTGTTTATAGAAAGTTTGAACTATCAATGTTATATATCAAAATAAATTATTAGCTTTAGTTTATGGCAGCCTTACAAAAACTTTCAAATGAATTTCCTGCCATCAAGATTGATATTGGAAACAATATATCCATTAACCCAAAGAACAAATATAAATTTCACAGAATGTCTCTCAACATTATAAATTTATGATATAAATACAAATGAAATATCTTGGCAATTTGCTTTATTTGAATATTTCCCCATAAAAACGATTTGAAGGGCTGAATGTATTGACAAAAACAATTGTTTTGGCTCTTACAAAACTAGACAAAATCAAAGCATAATGCACATATTTCAGAACTTAACAATAAACGGGATACACCTTCTTTTTTAGATCCATGTTTGCCTAATACTGGTACCAATCCTGATGGCTATACCCTTTGGGCAGGAGCTGAAAAGAGATCTACAGCTTACCAAACGGATGTAAACACAGATATTGCAATTTGTGATAGGTTCATCGACACAAAATGGTATCGAGTGAAATCCTTGGCAGGAGAAAAAATGCCAGAAACATGTATTTCTAACTCACTTGTATGTCAAACAGTTTTTCCAATTTGGATGGATGGTATGATCTGCTTTTTTTTCTCGAAACCATTGAAAAGAATCTGGGACAAAATATGACAGTTTTATTAAAATTGAAATTTCTTATATAAAAAATAGAATTGTATTGAAGAATCGAAAAGAAAATTTCTCAAAAAAAGAAATTTTTCAATATTTAGAGCTCTGAAAAATTATAGAATTCTATCATGTATACAAAGAATTCTATTAGTTTCCATGCAATTTACAGGTTGTACACAATTAGGAGTGCATGCATTCCCAGTTATATGATACTCTTAATAATAATAATAATGATAATAATAATAAGCTTTATTGTATGAAAAGCAACCCTTCGTCAAAACCATCTCATTCTGAATCGGTTATAGTATAGGTACCAACAAATAATGTTATTGTTCTTGATACAATTCTTTTTCTATTCCAAAAGTTCAATTTTGACAAAACTGTGGGATTTTGTCCAGATAATCACAAATCATTTTTTTGTCCCATATGCCAGTACCCATTTCTATACCTGGGTGAAGAAATTTCGAAATAATGTGCCTTGGTCTCTCCTGAAAGAAATCTGTGTGGCCATCAGCACATAGCAGCAGCAGAAAAAAAATCTTCTTTTGCACTTAAAAAAATCAATTTTTATAAGAATAGTTCTCAGTTCAAAGGTTTAGTTCACTCAGATCTTAGATTCACATTATTCCTTTTCTTTTTTATAGGCATTCATCCTACCAGTATTGGTACAACTGTTATACGGACAGCATATGTATCCAACTATTTGACTGCTTCAGATTGTCAATGGCAATCACTTAACATCAAAGTATCCCTATGTGCTGATCCAATGGGACCAAATTTCTTTATCTATTACCTTCCACCAACTTCTGGTTGTGATATGGGCTATTGTTTTGGTGAGTAAAACTTACAATATTGTCTTGTCATCAACTTTCTTTTGGTAGGATATAGTGCAAAACTAATATGATACGATTTGTTCTCTATTTATTTTGATTTATTCTACCCAAGCTACATCTTTGCAATGGAATAGGAATTATTCGGCAAGGATGCAATTGACTTTTTTCTTCATTTTCTATAGTTGTAATAATCTTTTTAAACTATTTTTTCTATACTTGTAGGTAACTTGGGTAAGTGTCCAGCAGGAACGAGCTCAGCCACTGGATATGGAGATGCTATTTCCTGCTTAAGTAAGTCAATTCCAAATTGAACAACCAATATTCAAAAATAAAGGTTAATTGATAATAAAGCGCACCTACTAAAGTAACAACAACATGACTCCAACACATTAAGATTTTGCAATATTTACTACACTTTTTTATATCTTGCATTCTACTTCTGTTATTAATAGTTCTATTAATTGCGTGTAGCTCTTTTCACTTTTTTTTCTTCTTCTTTGTATTATATTGCACTTTATTCTTTCCATTCTCTTAACAATCATAGTTTTTTTTATCAACTGTCCAAATAAAAAATGATCGAGTACAAAAGTAACCTAGAAATGTGGTTATTCTTGACATGTTTATCTAGATAGCTCTCATCCTTTGTCTCATCAAATCCTATCCTTAAACATGTAACTATCTAACCTAGTAGTATTACTTCATTTAAAAATGTGTATTTTTTCTAATATTTAGAATTTGTCACAGCTAAGTACTTCTGTTTTCACTTTTATAATATTATTGCTTGTATGTTCAAACTTGTAACTATACATTCTCTTGTACAGCACCATGTTTATACTTTGTACTCGCTACTGCCTGGAAATGGGACACTTAATTAATGATTTATTTTCTCACAGCTATATGTGCATCAGACCCCATCACACAAGTTGATATTTCTGTACATGAAGGACCAACCGTAACCCTGCCATCTGGACAAGCTACAACAGAAATGGAATTCCGTTGTAATTTTAACTATGCCATTCAAGCAGGAGAACAGGTTAATGTAGTTTGGTTTCTTGATGATGAACAGGTGTTAACAAGCACTGTGACAACTGGATCTTATGACACCTTGTCTGAGAGTGATTGGATAGAAAAACACAGGCTGGGTTTTGATGTAAGAGTTTCAAGTATTGAAATTATTAAACTTGCTTTAAATTATCATCTTTACCAGTGCGAAATATCCGAACTAAAACTAAAAGAATGTTATGAATTGTAAAAAATATTGATAGGCACAGGACCACCATTTATTCTCGAGACTATAATTACTATTATGCGTAAGTTTCATATCACATAACATTTTACCATCTTGTAAGTTTGTAATGTAATTACAAACAGATATCAACACATGATAACTTTTTAATTGTGAAAAAAGACCTCTGATTGCATAATTAATAATTGCTCTGTATCTTTTTAGATTACTTGTACTGCTCAACATATCACACCTGGTACATGCATTGGAGGACTTCATGAAACCTTAACTCCATTCTTTGCTGGTGTCAAGGTTAGGCATTTATATTTAACTAAAAGATTTAAAACTTATTCTGTACAATCAAAAATGTTTTTTGAAAAGCTTTTGAGACCAACCTGGTCTCTTGTTCACTTCATAAGGTAATGCATGATCACTGTGGTATCAAACAGAACATATTGAAACCAAGAGAAAATTACTGATATTGATAAGACCTGAACTACAGCATTTTTAATATATTACATATTCATCATCAGGGTATTAGTCTATGCTGCAGAAAAATCCACAGAAAAAAAGCATTTTCTATTACCTTTCATTTAAAGATGTGAAACATTCTCTCTCTCTGCCTGTCTCTGTCTCTGTCTCTCTCTCTCTCTTTCTCTCTTTCTTTCACTCTCTCTTTCTCTTTCTTTCTTTCTTTCTTTCTCTCTCTTTCCCTCTTTCTTTCACTCATGGATAAACACATGTACTGCATGCATATCTGACTTTTCTTATATTCTAGATTCTCAACAGCCCCATCACAATTAAAGAAGGACAGACAAAGAACATAGAAATTCAACTGACAGTTCCCTTTTTGCCACCCCTGAACTTTAGAAACAATCCTATTGCTTACCTTGCTATAGCCAGCATGCGTCCACCAACTACTCCAGATCCCAATGCTCCAACTTGTGTAAATGGGGTAACAAATGTAAATCATGTGACCTTTGATTCAATGCACACTGAAACACCCTGTAGTGTTCAAGTCACACACACATCTCAAGGTAATGTGTTAGGAGGAAGTCCAGTCACCTTACTATTACCAGTCACAGCTGAAACGTAAGAATCCAATTTTGTTTATCATTTGATACCTTTGTTTTTTTTAAATCTTTAATGTGGGAAGCTTCACGCACTTTTAAAATACTCCAGATACAAGAAGTAAGAGCCAGATTAAAGTAAACCACTCTTGATATTGGGAAGGGGGTTCAAAGAAATCAAAAGGATAAAAATATGATTAAGAAGGTTTCCAAATAACTCCAGTTGAATCAAAAGTCCTTAAAAAAATAATGTTTTTAAAGAACATTTTTCATATTTCATTCTTTTATTGTATATCTTGAAATATGATATGTATATGTGGTATAATATTAAAATGTATAATTTTCCAATACTAATTTTATGTATGGGATGGATTATCCATGTCTGTATTGTCTAATATAAAAATTGGGATCATCAACAATTTTTCAGAAATGGTCTCATAGATGGAACTCGTCAGAGACTTGTGAAATTAGACACTTATGCTTCAACATGGCATAAAGCGTGGGCACATTATTCTGTTGGAGAAGTGCAGGTATGATCCTTTACGCTATTATGATAACAGCTCATGGGTGTTCTCTTATATTCTAAATGAGAGGCACTTGAAGTCTTGTTGGATACTTTCATTCAAAGGACCTAGAGCTCGTTGGTGTGGACCTCATATGATATGTGTAAAAAGGCAATATGTGTAAAAAGGCGATGCACTGAAACGTTCTTCAAACGTTATTATTATTATATTCAAAGAGATACATACTTTTGTGTTCATTTGACAACCACAAAATGTATTATTTGGTCAATGGATCTTTGGCAGAAAAAAAATGTTTAGGTCAGCTGGCCAAATTTTAATTTGGATTCTTATCTCAATATAAACTAAAATTCACTTAGTCTGGTAAGGTGCTAGGTCTGATTCGCGTAGAGTATGCACAAATATCTATATTGTACAAAAAAACTCTTGATAGTTCTACATTTCTAACCGCAAATATATGTTTACAAACAGACACAGTATATTATGCAGATTGTTCCATACTTTTGAAATAAAAGAACAAAAATGTTGAACAAAATATTATCAAGCATGAAAAATAGCCCAGACATGAAAAAATAGCCCAGGTAAATCACTTTGGTATGGCCCAAAGTATTATTTTTGTATTTGTTTTATGGACCTCTGCGTCAGCAGTTGAGTCTGAAATAAAGTTTTGAATTGAATTGAATTGAATTGAATTATTTTTATCTGAGAAGTGAAGATGTCCTTCAAGGTTTGTGATATCATATCAGCATGAGTCATGTATTGAATCTGTTGATTTTAAACCATAAAGGTTGAATAAAGTGAATAAATTACATCTTTTCATTTCAGATAATTATAGAAGATATAGATGGACCTGCAGCTGGTGTAGAGTGTGCCTCAAGAAATGACCCACACATGACAACCTTTGATGGAGTGTGAGTATTTTTTAAATTCAAATAATAAGATATGAATGCCATATTAGTACAGTGAAGTTAAGAATATAGTTGTTGATTTTTCTTTCAAACTGTCCCTACTTTGAAAAAATCTGATCTGATATTTGGATTTTTCAATTTTCCCAAACCATTCTTTAGCCAATATCGCATCATTGGATCATAAAATAAATATATTTTCACTGCAGGCATTATGACCATCATTTTGCAGGGGAATACATTCTTTACAAGCATGTAGATTTGCCTATTCAGGTAAGTGTAATAGAAGAGAAATGTTATGTTCTGCACACTTGGCAGACATTATTTTCTCCTAGTACTAAAAATAGTTCAAATTATGAGATAGTTAAATTGCTATATTCACCAGTACAAGTGAAAAGAAGTAACCCAATATACCCCTTCTACTGACCTTTAATAAGGCTTTATAGGGTGCAGGCATATATAATACATGTATATAATGTTGGTGTACTTTCACCTTCCATGGACAATTATGACTATGAAAGATTAGATCAGAGCAGTAGGCTTACACCGCTTTGGGCATATGACCACCCAAACCATAGGTAAAGCAAAGGATTATTTTGGTGCCTAAAAGATAATATCTATGTCTCTAGAATAGGAAATATAAAGTAACTATTAGTATTATCCATTCAAAGAATAAAGCTATAAAATATGTTTTTAAATAAATAATTAAGTAATTAATTATCCATGTATGGCATCATTATCTAGAGCAAGAAGAAGGCCCATTTTTAAACTTGATAGTAGAAAAAAACTAAAAATGTAACTTAGCTTGTATCTTATAATGATAATAATGGTAGTATTCAGGATATTTCCATTAGAAGTGTCATGGTACATATAACTTATTTTGCATTTTAAAGGACAATTTATTGTACATGACTAAAAATAGTGAGAACATTGCTATGGGCCTAGGAGCACTTAACCCCATCTAGATGAAAGCCAGTGAAAAACAAGGGGTCTTAAGCATAGCATGCATGCATATCAATTTGAGTTGAACACACTGCACATTTGGTCATGACAGATTTATTATGTTCAGAGCATGGGTTTATAAATTATAGCTATCCCATTTTGTTTTCAGGTGAACACATTTTTTACAAATTGTAATGCTTGGGGAAATGCAAAGTGCAACTGTGCCGTTGCTATCCAAGCAGGTAGAGATGTCTTAGTGTTTGATAAATGTGGAGCAGCTAATGGATATGGAAATGTACGCAGAAATGAATTAAAGCTTGGTGCCTATGGATGCGATGGACTCGGAAAAGGACTCAAAGTTGTTGAATCTGGTAATCAATATAAGGTAAAGCATATTTTTTAGAATTTCTTTCATAGAAAAATTGATAATTATACATGTATTTATATTGTAATCTTTTTTCTCATGATGATGGTTATTTTTATTCTATTTTATTTTAAAACTTCAATTTGAATCAGTGTAATGTACATTATCATAAGCAAAAACATATGGCCAACTTAAACTTTAAGAATTTGTTGTGTGTTCTATTGCCAATGACCCAAAATACCAAAAAAAAATCAATAATTTGATATTCTGTGATTAAAAATGACATTTCAAAGAAACTAAAGACAGTTTTATTATCAGTGTAATGTACTTGATCATAATCAATCAATAAAACTAGCTTATATAAAGGTAAAAAACCTTAGTGTGTTCTATCAACAATCATCCCATTATGATGTTTTATAGTAAATTGACAAAATCAATGAATTTGACATTCTGAGACTAATAACAACAGTTCAGAGAAACCAAAGACAGTTTGTGATCAATGTAATGTACTTTATCATAATCAATCATAAAAATAGCCAACTAGAATTTTTGTCAAATTTTGCAATCAGTCCCACACAAAGAAAATGAATCAACCCAGTAGATTGAATCTTCTGTAAGAAACATTGAATGTGAATTTTACATCACTAGGTCTACCTACCCACAGGAGGAGTTGTGATAATAACCAAAGGACGGTTTTTGACTGTAGTTGTTAGACCAGCCTTTCAAGATAAAGAAAAGACAGAAGGTCTGTGTGGTAATTGGAACAATGACAGAAGTGACGATATGGACCCACATCCTGAAAGTACCCTTGATTTTAGGAACTCCTGGAGGTAACAATATTTAATACTAGGTATACCAATAGGAGCACATATTATGTAAAAGTTAAAAGTGTCATAGCTTTTGAACGGTTTGGTCTATTTTAACAAATGAAACAAATTTATTCCAGTTTTACATAGTTCTTTCCATTGCAAACTTGTTTATTGCTTTAGTTATTTTGAAAATCAGTTGTCATACCTAATAATAGTGTAAATGAATGAGAGAAAAACAAAGTATAAGATATAAATTTGTATGAATTCTCCTCTTTTGTTTAAAAATTATTCTATTCATTTTGATACTTTTGTAGGGTTGATACTGCACAAAGTCTGTACAGAGGTACTCCAAGAGATAATTCTAACATCAATTTATATGGCCATGTCTATTGTAAATGCAGTTGTAGTGTCCTACCATGCACAACTCCAGTTGTTGAATGTGATGAAAATACTTTCAATCTTTGTGGAGGTAAACATTTGATACCACTTCTTTGCGTTTATCAATAATTCCCTTTCATTATTTAATAGTAAATAATCCACATAGTTTTATGTGTCTAAACTACTATGGCTTTCAAATATATTAAAGATTATTTTATATATAATTGTAAGATATCTTTTGTTGACTTTCAAAGAAATCATGGATAATTTTACAAATCAAAAATAAAAATTAACAAACTTCTTTGGAGAAAAAAAAATCTCCTCCAATTTGTTATGATAGAATTGACTTCTCAACAAAGAATGCAGAACAAATGAATTAACTTTTGTATATCGTTGTTAGTTAATTCAGACCTTAGTGCAGCCCAAAGAGATAAATGTTGGGACAGTCAAAAAAGAAAAAAGAGGGACACGCTTCTACCTGATTTTGAGGATGAAGAGGAAGCAGATTTTGATCCAGGGGTGATAGATGACACTGAAATCGTAAGTCAGCTTAAAAGTTGTTCTCAGGAGTACATGTATTTGTACTTAAAGCGCTGTATACATATACACCAGTAGCTTTAAGAGTTTGTGGGATAAAGTATAGGGTTGTAGTATACCAA
>JAVSBT010224752.1:0-13109 GCA_033118115.1 Pharyngocirrus eroticus | reverse complement strand
ACCAGATTCAAGCATTTTCTCAAGGTTACATTATATAACTATCTGTCCCTATAGCACAATTTCTATTTCGCAGCAATCCTAGCGGATATTCATAGTATTCTACAATAGATCTGAGTTTGTGCATGTCAACATTAATTGTCAGATACTCAGATCTCCATTTGGAATAGTTCGGCTGTCATATATTTATTGATAATTATTATAATACAACCAATTAAACAATTAAAAAAGTTAAATCATTATTTTGAGGAAGACCATTTCCACCACTTGTAGCTTAGATATGGGATTTTGCAATGGCGCTAGCGGTGCTATTTTTGGAATCAGACAATGCCTTTGACATCAAAATTTGGATTGTAGATAAGTATCTGCAGTATGCATTATAACTAGCCCTTGGTGTTTTGTTACTGAATAATATTCTTCAGTGATATTTTGTGTTGTTTTGTATATTATATATTTTTCTCACTTAATTAATGGGGGTCAAAATTCTTTTCAAAAATAACAATCTGCTCATGAGAAGCTTTTCTTTTCCCTGTGGTACTAATTAGCCTGTGTAAAAAATACATTATGCAAGACTTTTAGTTATTGGAGATGATAAATTCTATCCAGGAATCAGTATTTGTATAGCTAGCATGAAGGTCAACAGTTTGTTTTCCACATATTACGACCTATGGCTTTGTCAAGATTTTTCATATGAGATTCTAAAAATGTTGTATCTTTTACAGCAATTTATCTTTGCAGCATCTTGTGAGACACTGTCTCATTTACCTAATAGAACTAATTGTGTATTATGTAACACCTTCCTAACATGTTAACAGAAAATTCTATGGAAGCTTTAAAAATACATTAGTTTTTCTGACAGACATGTCCAATTCTTAGGAAATTCAAGATGAGAAGTTTATCTAACTTACAAAACAAGTTCAGGGTGTTGTTTAAAGGGGAGGCGGAGGGTTACTGGGTAAAAAAAGGTGATATCGGGGTGAAGGCTTGTAAAATCATTAATTTTCCAAGGAATTAATTTATATTTGATTTACCTTGTGCTATTTATTTATTTTTTGGAAGTGGACAAGCGGACCGGCTGGTCAATATCTCAGCTGAACCATCCTATATTCAGCCAGAATGCTCAAGTGAATGAGAAGATAAGCCCAAATTTTCACTTGACAGCTGGACCAAAAACAGACATAAGGGCCATTCACAGTTGTAGCCCTCAAAAATCGCTACCATGCATTTCTATAGTACTGTTCACATCAGGGTGTTATATAGCCCTACAAAAAAAGTGACTCATGATGTCACAGACCAAATCAAACTCTGAGCCATAGAAACCCATATTGCTGAACTGTGAACCTTCTGCTCATTATCATTAACCAATCATGCTGTCTCTGCAAATTGTATTTAGTAGAATCCATATGTAATGTGCCAAAGTTGATTCAAGTTGTGTTTCTGTCATATATGTATACATGTAGAAGCTTCTGTCTTGTTGTTGTTATTCATTGGGTACAATAAACTTATGCAGATTGATATTAAACAATATAGCTCAAGTCTAAAGTTATATTTCTGTGTTGAACTGTATAGTGTTTGTACCTACATTATTAAACCATAGAAATAGTGCAGTGTTCATATTTTGATGTATACTTTATTTTGATGTTTTAATCTCTTTGTTGTTTAGATGATTTGTACATGGATTATTTCAATCTCTTATTTTAATATCTAATGGATTTTCCCAATGAGAAATTTAATTGACACTTTTACAACTCATTGATGAGTCAACAGGGCAAATACACATCTCAGCTGTCAAAACTACTTCACAGAATGGCTCAAAGATGGCAGCTCTCATGACTTCTGTTAGTGTTACTATATCATGGTTCTGTCGGCAACAGTATGAATGTAAAATATAGCTAGCAATATCTTTGCCAAATACAAAATATTTGTGGGCTGCCTTTTCTATGTTTATTACCTCTAAATCAAAGTTTTCTGGACCTCAAATGAGCTCTTGCAAAGATCAATTCACTCAGTGAAGGGCACACTTGGCTTACTTTCACAACATGTTTGGATTAGTTCCTCCATTTTGAAAATGTCATAAAATCAGGCCTAAAGCCTTAGATACAACTAAAAATCTTCAAATCCATTTTGCATCAAACTAGTTTAAGGTATAGTATTGACCTTATTCATGATATCTCCATCTTGGATTCAAAACGAGTTTGGTATAAAATTTTCTGCTATTTTCCACCCCAAAACCTCCCACTGTGCTAAATTCAAACATGGCCGCGCTTGCTACCTTAGTAACTATAACAGGGTCATCTCTGACCTGGTATCCACACGACGTATCATGGCGAGACTCGCTGTTTTTTAACGAAAATCTTCGCTTCTACCAGGAAAAAGACGTTGCACATCAAAGTCATTAAATATGAATAAGATGGCATTACATAATTATCCAATATCCTCTCCAGTATAAACAGAAATAGTACAGCCTCGTTCTGAAACGTCTCCAAAAAAGATCGTGAATAAGGTCAATACCAAATATGTAGGAAATTTTAAGATTTTACAAGCCTTCCCATATTGGATCAATTTTTTTGAGACATCCAGTAATTATAATGTATACAAACAGGATCATTTGATTACAAAAATCACATAGATATATATTCAAGTGAAGATATTGGGTCCAATCAATACTCATTTAAAAGGTGTTTAACTCACATGTTACATCTAGTTTTACAGAAGCATTTTGTGGTCCTACAATATTCTTTGCTCTGCAGTGTATCAAGCCGCTATCTTCTGGTTGAAGCTCCTCCACAGTAAGTGTCAGTTCATTCCCATTGTTAGTACTCTGAATGGTGTAATTGGAATGTAAATTTTTGGTGTCCCAATAAACTGTTGGGTTTGGGTTTCCATCCGCTATGCATTTTACTGTGAGTGAATCTGAGGCATTGCGACTTACACTTTCTGGAATGACTTCAACTTTTGGAATCCCTGTTTGATACAACACACATCCAAGAATATTAATTTGGGGGAATAATTCACTTTAGTTTGAGGTTTAACTTGTAGTTGCTATGAGGTTAACCCAACAAAACACTAGATGTATACACCATTATGATTTAAAAAGGTGAGCTTGTGATACTGTGAAACAAGTTGGCTAATATTTTTGACACTTGGTGAAGACTAATTTAGGGACTCACAGCAATTGCCTAACTGTACAGATTTTAACAGCTCCTCTGGTATTTCATTTGCACCTTCCTGGTCAGGCTGACATTTCAAACTTTGTCCATGTACTCCAAGTAAACTGGTTGCCTCATGCTGTTGCTGTAGTCTCTGAAGCCATTTGATACTACAGTTGCAGGCTAAAGGGTTCCCGTTCAACACTCTGCAAATATAAACAAAAAAGACATTGTAAATGGTTGGCTTGATATCTTTCTCTCATAATGCAATTAGGAGAATGTCACACGAAACCATAGCCATTTCGATCTTCTCTTATGGACACACATGTGGCAGCTCCACATGATTTGTTTTTTGAAGAAGGCTCAATTCAGTAAGAACACTTTTTTAAACCACCATTCGAGACCATTGGCACTGGTGAAATTATGAATAGTACTTTTATAAACCAAAATTCTATACAAAATTCTAGGATGCGAAAGCTCTCAACTTCATGAAACTAAATCAAGTCTTTTTTTTCAGTAATCAATAAACCTGAAGGTAACAAATTCATTATCGAAATACACTATATTTCGATAATGAATTTGTTATCATTGATTACTGGGAAAAAAAGAAGACTCTATTAATTACTATTAACTACAAGAAAGGATAAAAATATAATATATTTTTATTATTTTGCTATAAATGACTTTTAGTGTACTTTTTTGATCTTTTGATTTTGTATTGTATATCTTTTACTGTAACATGTAATCAAACTATCTAGTGGCAAGAGAAAATAAAAAATTATTATTATTATTTATTAAATACCAAATAAATTAATTTAGCTAGTCTTTTTACTCCCGTGATTTTTGGTTAAAAATGAAAAAAAAAGAAACTTTATGTTGGAGTTGCATATTCCATAAGAATATTGTTCTTCAGAAAAGAAAGATTGTGAAAAAGATATTTTGGTTGTTGGTAAATAATATTGTTGGTCATGACCTGTTGCTGTACATCTATTTCTTGGAGGAACTATTGAAGGAATGAGTTCATGGTTTATGTGCAACATGTGTGCCCTTGATAAAAATATCAGGTCAGCTATTTTCCTTTATTTTTTAAGGATAAGAGGCTCAATTCCTGATATCTTGTAACAAAGTCTACTTTCTATTTACTCATACATAAAAAAACTTGGTGCTGTACGGATTTTGGAGACAACCAAGTGCATAATCTTAACATCAAAGAAACAAATTTCTATTACTTTTCAATGGCTTCAAAAAAATTTCAATGCAAAGAATAGACCACAAAAACGTTTCAACTCGGGTTAGATCCCATTACCTATCCATTCTCAGTGACTCTCACAGGTAAGTGGTAGAGCAGAGGGGGACAATAACCCTGACATGCTAAGAATGTGGGTTCACATTTCAAAGAGTCAACAATTTTTATATATTTTACTTTAAAACTCTGATAATGAACTGTGAAACCACCAATTCACAGATTTATCTGCATGGGCAAGCTGTACATATCCACCACTAGTTTATTGAGTGTGAGGGAGGCTTTACTAAGCAGAACTGTACTACACTATAGAATACAGAAAATAAATATAAATTTTGAGCAATTGCAGAGGGTCTCTTAACCTCTATGAATTCAATCAACAGCTATCTCTAGAGCATACTTAATGCACCTAACATTGTTCAACATCAAAAAGCCATAAAACTAGGAAGATTGAGGCTTGCCAAACCATTGATAATCCGCTTCACAATGAAGATGTCACTTGCCTGCTTACTAGTGTCACATAACTGCCGTTCAACATAATAAATCATTCAACAGTTTGTCTATGGAAAGTGGTTCAATGTACTGCTTTGTGTGCTAAGATTTGTCCTTATCTGTTTATAAATTGCTTTAATCCAAGTATGGTCATTTCCTTTCAATATTTTCATTGTGAAAGGCTTGTTCTATTTCATAATAGACTGTCACTTTGTGTGGAGAGTTTTATCTCAGGGGAAAAAAAAATCAAAAAAGTTTAGAAACAATTTCTTATTCAGGACAAAAACAAATTCAAAAAAATGGATAATAGAATAAACCAAAGCTACTTTGTGGAAACACAGCATATTACTATACATGCCTTATATTCATTTGAAAATGTCTCTAAATTAGATGTTTATTATTACCTCAGGGCTATTTTTCTTAAATTGTGTCTTGTGATGTTTGGAACTACCAAAGAATTTTAAAAACAGCATCCAAATAATCATCTTCATTTTTTTTCTTTCCCCTTTCATATTGTTTCATATTCCTTTCTCAAAACTCAAAGCGATCTTCAATCGCTTTGTATCCACATGGCATGCAATCAACTCTTGTCTTATACATTATCTCTAGTCTTAGATCCCTAAGATGATGTAGGGAATTTTGATATTGGGTAAAAAATATATGAGGCAACTACAAAATATTACCACTTTTCATTCATCATTGTTAGAAGACCTGGTTATTGGTAAAAAAACAACTTTTGAGTCCTGGAAATGATGTCTGCTGTACTCTGTTTCATGCATGCTTGTTTCATCTAAAGTTTTAATTTTTTATTACGTATGTTCATGTCCATTTATAGCCCAGACAATTAATCTTTTTTCCATATAATCATTGAAATAATGGATGATCAGGATATCTTTGAAACTCTATAAGACTGGAATTATATTTCTCTCCTCCAAAAATAATACTATTTATGGAACATAATCATTTTAGTTGTCATATTAATGAGACAGTTTCATGCAAAATCTCAATCTCTTCTTAAAAGACACCTAATGCCCACTGTGTATAATTCTTTCACATAGTGTGATCATCTAAGTGGTCATTTTGTCACAATAATTGTACAATCTTGTCTCTTATAAATATGTTTAAACTTAATAATATAAACTACATAATTATTCATCATCAGGATATCAAACCCACACTGGAATATCAATATAGAGTATCTATTCTTATTCTTATTTTTCTTTTCAGTAAAATTGCAGCCTAAGGCTGATGGTTTACATTGCATATAATTAGAAATAACTGAATAACTGTTGCTTGTCTCACATCATTTCATAATTTTCTAGTTTCCTATTTAGCTTCTGCTTCGCTACCTTTATTTCATCATTTTTTTCCAAAATGACCTGAATTGTACATTTTGAAACTATCGTATAAAAGATCAATTGAGCATTTAAAATTTTATAGGTATTCTTAAAGATAAGCGTTACATTTTATGTTGCTCAATCTATTTTGGAAAAATTGTATAACCCCATGTACCAGAATCTAGACATGTATCAGACACTATTTTATGTACCCACTATAGTACCCTTTTCATGTTTTTCTAATTTAGGTCAAAAACAACTACTGCTGCAGTTAATAGTGGTTGCAGACATCTTTTATATCACCTTCATGACCCTAGAAGAGGAACCACATATTGATTAATGGCTTGCGGAGGGGGGGGGGGGGGGGATATAGGTTTAGGCTATCTATTCCAAGAATATCAAGGACATAATAGAATTAAGAATAATATTACCTACATACATAAGGTTACCAATTTATGAATGCATTATCTCAATTACTATTAATTATACTCACACTATGAACGGACATAGGCCGTGTCAGAGAAAGCGAGAAAAGGCCATTTTCTGGTGCACCTGCTCATGCATGGGTATTTTTTGTCATTAGAAAGATATGTTTTCCAAACTTTGGTCTAGCTTGCGATATTCTTTACAAAGCTTGATTACATGGCAACACCAGTCACAAGAAGTCTTGTATAGCAAGAATTAATACCAAATTATCATACCTCCATGCAATTTGATAACAAAACGACTGCAGAGGTCAATCTGCTTTTCCTTGAGGGACCTGCTGTGTTTTTCATTATAAAGTATATTGAGACAATTTTGAAATTTTAGCCAGTTCCTTCAAAATCATGCTGGCAATAAAGAAAATAAAGTAAACAACCTCTGCTATCTAAGGTAGGTATTGCTGATATGTAAATATATATATGTTTTGCATACTTTGATCGTTATCCAAATGCAGTTTTTTAAAAAGTGTCACACAACAGGTACTTTTGAAATAAAAAGTAGTGCATCAAATATAATTGTCATCCCTCCCATATCCCTAATTGGCTGCAAAAAGACAAGCGCAAAAATGAAAAGACTTACAAGTCTTCTAGCTCTAGATCTTGGATGAGTTCCCATGAAAGTACACTGATTTCATTATCTTGTAAATGTCTGGAAAGAAAAGAGTCGGATTTTAATATAGCGACATTGAATAAGATACAATCATGGAAAAGTGCAATAAACTTGAAAAAAAAGGCCATGTATTCTTGTTTTCCTTTGCTTTGATATTTCTTCAAAAAATGTCAAAAGCAGACGTCATAAAAATGAATTAAACATTTACATTGACCTATGAACATATTGTTTTATGATGAATTCCCGTTTTGAGCCTTTTTTCATCCCAATGATTGCTATGCTAAGGTCAGTCGATCATTTCACAGTTTTGGCCACAGCTTACAGTATAGCATTTACTACCATCAAGGACTAATTAAAAAGGTTTGAAATCAATTCTGGATCTAGCTGCGGAAATTAGGTCAAGAATTGTATAATGAAAGAACTTACATTTTTCTTAGTCTTCTGTTATTTTCAAAAGTATTATTTTCAATGTACCTGATGCCACTGTTTCTAATGGTTCTGAAAAATACAAAAAAATAAAGTCTTATAAGAAATCAAATGACACTTTACATATTTCTTAGAGGGGATCATTATTGAATTCAAACAATTTTTCAAATTTACAGGTTATGAATGGTACATAATTCTCTAGTTTACAATATAAAAATCACTTTTAAAAATTACCATACAGAACAACTTTTACCTCCCATAGATGATCACTTTGATATAAAATATGGGTATATAAAACCCATGAATTGGAATGGTTGTCATATATACATGTTTTTTTTCCATGTTACCCTGATGCTTTTAATGTTTACTCTTTGACAGACTAAAACAATTATATGACCCCCAATGACACCCCCGCCCTAGAATATTACTGATAAATATAAAAATATGCTTCTTTTCTTGATAAATAAAAACCAGGTCAGTGAATCCAATTCCCAAATGATTCCTGTTGTAGTTTAGAAACAAGGGCACGTTATTTTTCCATAACATGGCTGTCTAGCATTTAGAAAAAAAATTGGAACGATATGTGAAAAAAAAATAGAGAAAAAAAGTAGATGACAGAATGTCTGGTCATTTAGAAAGGAGATAAATTTATGAACCTTTTTAGACATGGTTTCTTCTCTTCTGAATCCTAAATAATCCCCTTGAGACTTTTGTATAATAATGCCCATGTTTTGAACACTATACTAAGCTAATATGGAGATTTCAGAAAAAGTCTTTGATGACATGTTGTCTCTTATCACATTGGTCACCATGCAGCTTGCTGTTGTTATCTAACACTGAGTATAGTTTTAATGAGAATTTTTATTGTAATTCTATGTAAGAATAAATCATAGGAAAAGGTATACATAGGTGTATGGGTTAAGACACAGACAAATAGATGGATGGATAGGCATGTTGACTAAATGGATATTAAAAGGAGACCTGTAGAAACTTTTCCTTCTTGTCTGCCTGGGACAGTACAGAAATTCTTTATGTTAACCCCTGGAATTAATGTAAAGATAGCTAGATGACAGAATTATATATGCAGGGATGAAAATGGAGACATGATCGACTAATGGATAAGGTAGCGACCACTGAAAGGAGTACAAGATATCCCAAGTTCAATCTATGGCCAAGGCATCATGGTATGACCTTGAGCAAGACACTTTACTTTAAGTTTTGCTTCAGAGATCCCTGCTATAGAATAGGCACTGTACAATAGCACCTGGGAGTAAAATTCCCTTTTTATGAATCTATGTATCATTTATCATTATTTTTGATGGATGGATAGATGGATGGATGGAAGGATGGATGAATGGATACATAGTTATTTGAACTGGTGAACTGATGTATTAGGTCAGTGTGTAAATTGATGCAACATTAAATGCAAAGGATAATGGTACATTTACATTGGACGAATGCACCCAAATAATATTCTAATTCTATCAATGTAATCTTCAATAGCAGGAGCATCTGTCTCTGCAGTTAGCAATGAAACAATTGCAGTAACTACCCTAAGCTTTTATCTTTATCTCTGAAAGGTAAATCATTATCGCTTTTTCATGCATGCACTCAAGACCCTAAAGCTAGATAAAACGTCCTAATTCTGTTTAATTTCTTCGTGGTGATTTTGACCTTATGTGTTAGGCAAATCACCTAGGCGTCTTCAAAGTGATGTCCTGAACTAAAGGAGCTTGACGTTTGTGTTTCTCTACCAGACTGCAATAAGCCTTAGCATCGAGAAAAAAATCTCATTTTGGCTTGGATTCATTCATCTCACAGAATCTTTTCCTAATTTGATTTATTCTCCCTCACCTGAGACAGCAACCAATCAAATTTCCCCTAATTAGGCCTCATTCCTCTTAATACAGCAAGGAAACAAGGAAATAGGCCCTATAATCTCTTAGTTATCACTTTATACCAACCTGCTTTTTTACTTAGACACTATTTTTTTACATAGTCCCTTTCCCCTCTATGGTTGTGCTTCTACCTTTTGTGTCGCTGACGTCATAGCCTTTATCAACAGATTTCCATGATGATTTTTTTTCATTTTTGGTCCTCCACTTTGTAAAGATTCTATTCAGCAATGATTCAAATATTAACAACCAACAATAGAATAAATAACCTTTTGTTAAAATCCCTCTAATTTCGACACGCTTTCATTTCTACAATTTCATAGCTATACTTTTCCCCCAAATTCTATGGGTACATTCTGAACTCAAACACAGTATGATTGTTCTGTAGCAAATATAAGAGATAATCATTATGAATTTTCAACAAATACTTGCATATGAGACAACTAATGAGATACTTGTGGGCATTGGGGTACCTTCAAGAATGACACCACTCCCCAGACATGTAGACATTCAGGGTTCTGTGTTTCATCAACAAATTGTGACAGCGAAAAGGAAGAGATGTTATCCATCTTATTTTCTATCTTTGTACTTCTTGGTATAAGCTTGATGTGAATTATTCATTACTGATTGAAAATTTAAGGGAACAAATAGCACAAAAGATTGCTACAAGATATCATGATTACTGTTTCAGGGAATTATTCCTTTTAGTTCTATTAAAGCCACAAGCCTAGATGAAAAAGCATATCTTAATAAGGAAAGAAGACTATTTCTCAAAATGTTATTTTTTAATTTCCTGCTCTCTGACTAGAAGAAGATTTTAAGGAGTGAGCAATAGATTTCCACATCAAAATATACTTAATCTTGATTAAAGATTTTGTAACTTTTTGGAAAAACAACAACTCCTGAATTTCAAAAATTAGGCACTGATCTTGTACGACAATTACCTCCAAATTGTTTTCTTTTCTTGATATTTTACAGTAAATGCCAAAATACTTATTTATTTATCTATTATTTTTATTTCTCCACAGGACTTATTTCAACCATACAGTAAACAAGAAACAATTTTATTTTTATACTGGCCTAATGTATACTTTTAGAAGATTTTTTTCCCACCATTTTTATCAAACAACCTTGGGTCTTATATTTTGACATCGCCTGGGATTATTGTAAAGGCTTCTGGAATATGTGGTGGTTTTATTCAAGATAGAGAATTGTTGGGTGATTGATTATTTCATAATGCCATAGAGATCCACCTCAGACAATTGTCATTACAGATCAATCTTTTAGCATATTTATAGATAACCTCTAATTGACAACAGTAATCCGTCATTCCTTGATGTCTACCTATTCAACAGGTAGAGGACAGCATCTTGTAATACATGTTGATAACATCAATCACAGAAAAAAAGATCAAAAGCAATCATCAAACAACATTACTGTATGATTTATTTTCTTTGATTGTTTCATTTATGTAGATACCATAATAAAGGTAATACAAAAATGTCTACTCATGGGAAAAAGTTTATTTTACAGAGAAATCAGAAGAATTCAATTTCTAGGAAAATGTTGTAGGCTATAAGTCAAATTAGATAAAAGTCTGAGTTTAACTTTTCTTTGTTCTTGAAACCTTTGACATTTTACAGGATTTGAGAAAAACCCTAAAAAAAACCATAGTAGTCCAATACCTGTGGATGGAAAGGTCACATAAACTTATATTCATGCCTTTGAGTATACTATTTTGCAATTTGTGCTTTAAAAAGTTATGTCAGGGTTACTTTAGATTAAATATCAATGTCCATGTATGCATAATGGTACTTTTAGGGTTCAGTGACTAAATCTAGGACATGGAATTTATGAATTGTCTTAGAAACAGGATCTAGTCCTAAATTGTTGTTAGGCCATCAGTGGGCACAGAGATACATGTGCTTCAGATATGCATTTTAACTTTCAAGGCACACTCATGTCTACTATAGCCAGCTGACTACAATGGCTATCTGGTCTCTGGGGATCTATATAACTAAATTTTATGAAGATCATATCAAATTTAATGGATAAATAACCACATAAACCAATATCAAAGCTTGAGAGATATGCAGGTAGCTGTCTGGGCGTGTTTTGACCTAGTTTCTAGACCTTTAAGAATGAATGATGTATGGAACAAGAAATTAAAAAAATCAAAAAATCAACTGCTGATTTGTTTAATTACTTTATCATAGAAAATTGATCCATTTCCTTTTTCCCTGACATCTAGATGTGAAATGAGTTGATCCTTATCATTATAAGTAGGTATTAGGATCACACAGAAGATGTCATACCAAAAAACCATTTAGAAATAGATTAATTACACCAAGAATTTAAGTACAAACTGTCAATGACAGCATCTCTCAGTTCAAGGTTGATATAGAGGTCATGCAAAAAAGAAAAAAAAGTAACTGTCCAAAGAGGAATCATTATTTGTTGAAATCATGACATATATTCAGATTTGAATACGCAAAGAAAGGCTTCTCAGAGATATGCAAATCTAGATGTCCAAATTGCTCTCTTTCATGGGGATCTTAAGGCCGCTAAAAAATATTTTATTGCATGCACTAACTGCCAAAAAAGATTGTAGGTTCTCAAACAGAAGGCTATTTTCTTTCCTTGTAATAGCAAAATCACTGTGATCCAGTGCTCCAATTTGTCAAAACCTTCTCATTTGTGGTATTATATATTGCTACTTCAATCTTCCAGGAATTACCAGGCCTAAAGAATTGAGTGAATAGGGATAGTTTAAATTTCAGAGGTTTTTCAAGGTCATGATTGAAATAGCAACAGACTCAAGTTAGCAACTTGGTAGAGGTGTATGAGTTAATATTCCTTCTGGTCTCAAATTACCAATTATGTAGGTTTTTAGGTGGACATACATCAAATGACTAACTAAGGCCTTTCCCAAAAGGATAAGTTGGTCTATGGATTTTTTGGTATCAAAAATTGGGTTGGTCAGAATATTTTGACTTTTTTCATGGCCAAGTAAATTAGACATCATTCAATCTTAACGTAGAAAGGACTGAGATGCTCCTCATTTCAAGGAATATGCAAGAATGCTGTCTATTGTTAACAAAACTCTTGATAGTTCTTTATCTTTACCCAAAATAGATATCTACAAGCCTTTGATAATTTTGCTTGATTTGGTTGCTGAATCAAGTACAACCTGGTAGGACATCAAAACATCAAAGAAGAACACAAAAAGACCAAAGAAGCAGATAACAGGAGATACCTGAGGAGTATGTCTGAGTACATTAGTGGCCTGCTTAAGTGCATGGCCTGATGGATAGCACACTCACTTGTCGTGCAAGAGGTCCCTGGTTCGAAACCGGGCAGTCTCAGGTGAAATATTTTTTCACTGGCTTTCAAGATATGTTATTCGGATGAGACAAAAACCGAGGCCCCATGTCAAAGATAACAGCATCTGGCATGTAAAAGACCCTGATAAATGTTG
>JAVSBT010224641.1:5000-13110 GCA_033118115.1 Pharyngocirrus eroticus | reverse complement strand
TGATTATCTTTGCATACATTAGTTTTCACAAACTATCTTTTAGGATGACTCTAGAGAGGAGCTACCCGAAAGAGAGTCAGGTGAATTTATAAAAGTGGTAAATTCAAAACACAAAATGGAAAACCACCATGCACATGAAAAAAGACACTCACACAAGCATAAAAGTCACCATCATTTGCATGGAAGGAAAAGTGCAGAGGTTTAAATTACCATCGTATAAACTGGAACTACTGCATTTGATAGAAGAACATTTTTGGAAATAACTTTGGACCCTAAGTCTAGAAGAAAATCAATGTAAATATCCCATAATGTATCATTATAAAGTCTTGACAGTTAAGATAATCATGGACATAATCAATGAAATTATGGATTTTTTAGGAATAAAAGAATTTTAAAAAGATCGATAGTTTTTTCTTACCTGAATTAAATACTAGTAGTAGGTTTACACACCCAATAGGATTACATTCATCTTTCATACCGATAAGTGTTCATATGGATGGCCACCTTTCTCTCAATGCTTTTTGGATGAAAGTAAACCAATTGGGTGAGATGTGGGATATATTATGCTTAGTACCTTATCTTGACCAACTATTTGGTTCTTATTTGTAAGCTTTCCTTATGTAGGCAGTATTTATCTTTAGCGTACATCGTAATATAACAAAAATGATTCAAAATTGTAATTTTAAGTTGTAGATTTTTTAATTGTTTTAAAGCATTTTTTCATTTTTTAATTGATGACATCAATATGCAACATTTCATTATCAATGCATGTCTTAATAATGATTATGATTTAATAATAATAATAATGATAATAATAATAATATCCTTCTGATACATAGCAGTCATACAAAATACAAGACTAATACACATACGGGATAAAGGAGAAACACAAGTGCAGTGCTTTGTGATTGGATTAGAAGAGCGCGTGGGGGGGGGGGGGGGGTTGCTATATCAGGATGATTTATTGTTCAAGTGGGCTATTGCATTGGGGATAAAACTGGATCTAGAGGTTTTCTTCTTGGCCCTGGCTGCCCTGTATCTAAGACCAGAAGGGAGAAGTTCAAAACTATTGAAGAGGGGGTGGTTACTAATTTAACATTGTGCCACAGTATGGTGATACTTTGTTTTGAAGTTGGATTGCATAAGTATACAAGTATAATCTGCTTAAAATTTTAGGTGATAGAAAATCCCCCAAAAAGAAAATAATTATACTTTTTGGAATCTGAAACCTCAGTTATTTCAGAATATTTTGAGTCTATCAAAGCTTTAGTAAAAATAATTCAGATCTTTATTGATTTGGTATCAATCAGATTCATTCTAGACAAATAACAATATTTGTCCAGCAAAGAAAACAAAGGAATGAGTATATCCATAATGTGTGAAATAAGCTTTTGTGACCACAAACGTAATAATTATTCACGTAAATTAAACGTTTAAATGACATTTAGATAGTTTTTTTTTCACAAATTCGTGATGTTTTCATTTTTTCAGCAATGTCTTTAGATCTATATTACACAACAGTCCCATTTCTATAAAATTGCTGTAACATTTACTTACATTTTTCCTGTAGCACCAGTCTGAATATTACAAATTCAACATAGATCTCAGTCAATTTACAACAAAATGATTAATATTTCTTGTAAATATATGTACAAGAGTAATGTTATAGTATTTCTATTTCTATGATATACTAGCATGCCCCATAACTGAGGAAAGTCGCTAGTATAATAGACATATTTGTAAATAATTACATGCAAGGTATCAAAACAAAGATATAAGTATATCCATATTAAATGTTGGAAATAATATGTTTTGATGTCAAACAAAAGGATACATAATTATACATGAAAATATAAGCGTTATGAAAAGTGACATGCAAAATATCTAATTAGTACTATCAAAAGTGTACTGTATTGACCAATTTAGTTTTTACAGTTCTGATATGACATTTAACCATAATGTAAAGTCACATCATTTTGAAAAAATGAACTGACAAACAGGTAACAACAGTGTCTAGCCAACCTTTGTTCGTGGCATTGCTATAATTTCATCATATCATAGCTTACAATACCAAACATTGCAATACAATACAATGCAATGAAATGAGTACATGCATGGGTTGATATACTGTGTAGTTTTTTCTTAAATTTGTGGAGAGTTGTAAAACAATAGCTCCGAAAATCATGCTTGATTTTTTTCCAAGACTATTACATGTTGTTACAAAAAAATCGATTATTGTTCTACTTTATTTCTACAAGTTACCAGTTGAAAATGAGTAATGTCAGTAATTTGTCCCTGATATGAATCCAAACTCTACAGAGTTGGAAGTTTACAAATTTCCTTAAATATCACATGTCATAGTAAATAACAAAATCTAAACTATTTAGATTAGTCCTTAATCCTAGGCATTGCATTTAATATAATTATATTTGAGTAAAAAGAGGGCTTCACACACCAGGGGCTTTTCTTGAACAAAGTTCTAGATACCTGTCTCTGCAAAAATGGGGTTAGGTAATAAGATATCAGAAACAAAGAAGCAGAAATCTCTCACAATTATTTCTAGATTACTGATCCACACTGATACATCACAAGAAAACCTGAACCTATTTGACACATTTCAAAAAGGTTTTAATTCTGACTTTGTTGCTTTATATTTTATTTTTCACGTCTAGTAAATCTTATTACACCCATTGGTGTGTCCATTCTCACCCCTTGATTTGTTACCTTTTTATATTTCAAATATATCTCAAGATATTTGTATTTGAATTGTCCCCATTCAAGCCACTGGATGTCCGTACAAAACCAATCATCAAGTGACATCTTGGCAGGGTTTGGTAATTCTTTGATAAACTGGCCCTCTAGTGTCCATGTATATCTATTCATTAAAGTAGTGTTTAGTTGTAAAATTATGTAATCACACAACTCTGGTGTGGCTAGCATTGGGCCAAGGATGATTTGAGGGACACCAAAGTAATAGTTAAGGAAATCATGCATCGAACGTTTGTGTAGGCAATCATCATCAAATGGAGTGACCATTGGTGAAAGTGGTTGAACTATGCCAGTGATTCTTCTTTTGTTGAAAGGAGGCTTTTGTAGGGATTGACTGGAAGGATGCTGATGAGGGGCCTGTTGACTCTTTTGGCACTGGCCAGGTTCACAAAGGAACTTAGAGCCCATACCAAATGTTGATACACTTGAAATAGGCATATTTGCATAGAAAGTATAAGGAGGCATTTTCTCTGGGAAATCATTTATATTTACAAAAACAACTGTTATAGTGTTAAGTTTGACAGTTTGTGAAGTAATTTCACTCTTAGAATGTAAATGAGACTTTTTGCTTATAAGCAATCTAACTGGCTTTGCATTGGGTAAGATTTCAATCTGATCTTTGAAAAAAACCTCAATTTCATGCTGTTCTGTAACTATTAGTTGAATATTGGGAAATTGTCTACACAGTTCTTTAAAATAAAGACCATGATCGGATGTGGTCAATATGATTATCACATTAACCCACTGTCTCTCTGTGGCATTCAGTGTCAGCAATGCCTGAATGTTGTTTGTTTCCACATGCCTCACTTTGCAGCCACCCAGGGGGTCTGCAAGACTTTGATACTTATCAATCCTTACAAACACTTTGCCTGTAAATGATGGATGGTTAACATTAAGTTCTTGTCCGACTCCTTCTAACACTATTGCGATACCATTTGTAAAGTTCTGAGATATGCTGGTATATCTTCCGTGAACACTGCTGTGCATACCATCATATATAATGACCTTGAGTTTTGGGAAAATGTTACATAGTGATTTAACATTTGCAACAACTTCACAATGGTGAAAATCAATCTCACTGACTTGTGATTTGTCCATCATGTGCAACTCTCTCATCACTTTAATGGTACCATCATATATTTTGATACTATTGAAATGTTCTGACCTTTGACACTCATTAAAGATAGAACGGATCTGCTCTGTGTCAGTGTGGCCTCCATCAATAAGAGTCAAATGCTTACAGTCAGGATTAACTGTTGCCATCAAGGTAAAGGCAGCAGCTATAGAATGTGCAGAAGCAAAATGTACAGGAATGGTATCAAGACTCGTGTGAACCCCACCACCTTCCCTCCCTTGCTCAAAAATCAACTGCAGCTTAAATATATCAACATAGCATTTCTCCAAAGGATCAGTGTTTGTCGGGCTCTTCATTTCATTTCCTCGGGAAAAGGGGTGCTCTTTATTACAACAACCTTTTTTTCCAAGTATCCCCTCAATTTCCAACCTCAATGCTGACATCATCACATTAAAGCCCTTAGTGCACATTCCTGAGGCAAAGAAGAAAGCATGGTGTAAGTTGTGTTTTCTGTGAAGAATTTCTCTCATATTCAATTGAAAAAAATTCTCCAATATTAAGTGACTCCTAACTAACCAAAGCCCAGCAAAATATTCATGGAACAATTTGTGGCTAAATTGTACGACTGACCCAAAGGGATCTTCAATGGTAAAAATACCAAGCTGAATTATGTCATCCATACTCAGATAGCAATCATCGACGTCTCTAGAAGAAAAGACAACCTTTCCTGCTGAAAGTGTTTTGAAAGCTAATTCAGCCACATGAAACAGGCAGTTCCTAATTTTGATGTGAACTTTTTTTTCAAGTGGGTTTCTTTCAAAATCAACATCAACAGACTCACTGCCCCCTCTCTTAGACCAAAATATGATAAGCTTTTCTTTCAAAAATGTGTTGAAAAGCTGAGTTGCTGTGTCAGGCAGGTTGTAATTGTGTTTTTCCCAAAGGAAACATATCAAACCAGTGTAAAGGGGTGTTCGCATAATAGCTTTACAAAACATGTGTTTTCTACATTCATCAAGAATCCTATCAGCCTTGTTTTGTCCTTCATCATCATCCATGTGGAAGTACGTTTTGATATAGGAATGAATGGTGTAATCAGAAAATCCAAGAAGTTTGACATGGAGTCGTTTTTTCATTCCATGTGGACTACCTTTGTCTTTAGGTTGGAGAACAGGTCTACTTGTACAGATGACATGATTGCCTGGTTCCCTCATAATCTGAACAATCTCATTCTCATTGGACATTTTAACTTCATCAAGGCCATCAATCAGGTACAGGACTTTGTCGTTGCAAAGTTTGAGATACTTTCTCAATTTCATCTTGTCTTCTGTTGGCAGCAAATCCAAATCTTCACATATGATGTCTTCTATTCTAGTGTTTTTAACAAGCCTAAGATGTATCAAGAAGACCAAGTCGAATGTCTTGAGAACTTTACAGTCACCATTCGCCCAATCTACTGCAAGGCGATGTAAGAGAGTTGTTTTACCTACGCCTGCTTCTGCTTCCACTAATATTGGAAAGGTTTTTCGATTGTATTCTTCAGTTAGTAGCTTGGTAATTTCTTTTGTTGATTCAGTATTTAACAAATGATCATCTTCTGGTACATTTTCATTGGTATCTGATCTCTCATTCGTTTCCTCAGTTGTGCATTGTTTTTTTCTTTTTTGTCCGACTTTTGTCATTTTAGTTTTCACATTTTGTTGAGAATACCTTGTACAGCTAATTTCAATTGGCATGTACTGAACTGGTTTGTATAAATCTGAATCAACATCAAAATTTTGTGGATTTTCATCTGCTTGTACAAAGTTTACCTCAGAATATTTGTGCCGATATTTGCGCTTTAAATATTTTCCTAAAACATGAACTTGCTCTGAAAGACAACAAGAAAAAAAGATGAGTTTAACGCTGGTATATTCAGAGTCTGTGCTCCAATATTTTAGATAAATAAGTTGGCTATTGCTTTTGGCTTTGTTGTTTCCAATCATATACATAATTATATGAGTACGTATACATGTAATTAGATTTAATAAATACATGTAAAGCCCCTTTGCTGATGTGCATGGTTATGGTAATTATGCAATCAAACAAATTGCAAAAAAATTGTATATTAGAACTTTGTAAGCTATTAAAAAGAATCATTTATTAACATATACATGTATATACTGTATTGTGTATGTTCAAAGGCACCTTGGCTTAGAGGTTCCACACTTAGGTTGTCATATTCAGATTTCTTTCCTCCATTTGATATGCCTAAAATGATGAATTTTAAAACAAATGAGATTTTTGATGATGTTGATAGTTTGAATAACATGTTCAACTGCGTGTGTTCAATTCAATGCAGTAAGTTTTGACATAATAGGTAAACAGGGAAAGCCCTTGAAAAACATATACTTATAGTTGATACATTTCTGAGAAAAGTGAGAAAAGGTAGAATATTTTGATAAAAATATCATCATAATGTAACAAAAGGAATCAAAAACTCTGATTTCTGATGAAAATCCTTTATTACCTTCCAATGAAGCTGTAACAACATGTTCTTGACCTGATGCTATAAGTGCCTCAAAGAATCCTTCGAAAGATTCCTTGCTCCTTTTTTCCAAGATTTCCAGGAGTGTTCCAATTTGATCATCTTTAATGTTTTCTGACATCTGGAAGGACAGAAGATGACATTGTATCTTATTCCTAAATGCACTCTATTCAGAATGGTTAGGCTATGACTATGACATGCAGAAAAACAAAGATATTATTTTGAAGTACTTGGGAAGTATGGCTGGTAAAGACACTATTCCAGTATTCCATGCATGGCCTTCTACGTTACGTTAAACATACTGTGTAAAACTTCAAAACATATTTGCAGAAATAGAGTCATATGAAAGACATAAGCTACAGTACACTGTTTTGAAGAATATGTAGCACAGGAAGAGCTAGTGGATATTTTCATAACAAAACTCATAATAATGAGTATAGAATAAATAATCCTTTCCACTTACTACATCTTTTTTCTGCCTACAGGTAATCACAGCATTAGGTTCTTTAGTCAGCCACTCTTTCAAATCATTCATGTAAATCTTTTGTACAAAGAGTATTCTTTTATCAGACAAGAATTGTTTTCTTTCATCTTCGTTCAAACTGAAACTGATAGAATGAAAAAAAAATCTTAAATGAAAACTCAAGTGATTTCAAATAAAAAAGTATGTTTTAAATAAAATGTCATCTTTTATAGTTTTACATCTCAAGCCTATTTCCAATGTGGTCCTCTTTATATCATAGATAGTAGACTGTCACCGCCACTAGGGCAGCAATTCCATTTGAAAGACGACAAATGTTCTTTTACAGGAAAACTTACAGATCAAAGTTAGACTCCTGACAAATCTTTTTCAGTTTGTCTACAAATAATAAAAAGAAGCGAATATTCAGATGGATTCTACAAGTAAGTCTTTTTTTCTTTTTTTCAACGGCTAGCAGATCTGGAAATAGGAACATGAAACTTAGAGGATTGGCGAGTGGAATAATTTTGAACAGAAGAAATCAGGGTGAACATGGCATCAAAAATGGAAGGAACATGGTCATGCCAAAATGTATGCATAAAAATAAGAATTGTATAAACATATATACAGTGAAATGGGTGGATGGATGGATGGATGGATGGATGGGTCAAAAAAACATCATGATTTATTTTTACTATGGGAGAGCAAGAAATAGCATCTCTATACTCAGTCTTATAGCTGTACAATAGGAACTAAAATCTTTGAGTTCACACACTGATAGAAAAAAAGTAATGTTATAAGTGATACTTTGTGGTAAAATGGCATCAACAATAGGTTTATTGATATGCTGCCAACAAAATTTGAATTATACACTGCTAGTAAAAATAAAGTCACTAAATTGCTAGGTATTTACCAAACTTGATGTTGATACCATTTGATAACAACATATCTCTAACGACACTTTTATATCAATATTAAGCCTACATCTGACAGTGCATACAAATGAAACAATGAGTGTTCCTTACAGCTGATATTCTAAATAGAGATTTTACTTTGGGAATCTTTTGGGTTTAGATAATGTCATTTTAAGGGTAAATACTGAAATATAGATGTAAATGTATACATCTTTTGATTATACTCAAACTTAGATTGTCCATTGCATAATAAATATGATTTTCAAGAGGCCAAATAAAGGCCTTCACTTAAGAAGATGTTTATAGTTTCACTTTCAGTACTAGTATACTGTCATACACAACTTCTATTCTACTACTTTATGGCT
>JAVSBT010224641.1:0-2500 GCA_033118115.1 Pharyngocirrus eroticus | reverse complement strand
ATGTCCTGCTTGTCAGTGCAAATAAGTGTATATTATTATGCCCACTATTTTTAAACAAATAACCGTAATTGTCCTGTGATTGAAAAATATGTGATTTATCAATCCTTTTGTGGGATATAATGAGAATCAAAAGATATTTCTGAATCTGAACTCGAAAACATTTGTGCTGTACCGTACAAAGGCGGTAGGTAATATCTCAACCCTATACATTGTGCAGATAGGAATGAATCAGCAGTTCATCACAAGCAATTATTCAACGGTGATATGAACTTGTATACATCATGCTCTGTTTACTTTGCATATTTTTGATAGAAAATTCTACATCGAGCCTCAATTCTTGTGTATACCATACGTACTAACGTTGCTGCTCCAACCGATATTAAATGATAGTATGCTCAGCTGTACAACAGGTAACCTAGTATGCCTCAATGCTTCCACGTGATTCACCTTTGACATTTTGTACTACAACCTGTATAGAGACAGTTGATGTATCTTCACTGCATATAATGGGATAAAAGTGACAAAGTTGTACCACAATATGCTTTTCTTGGGTCTATATACAGTAACAGTGCTGATTAAAAATAGAGCCCACCCTAGACATTTTTTTGTTGTGCAAAATAACAACTTTTAGCAATCATAACGTTACTAAAACTTCTTATATCTACTTTTTGGATTGTTTATTGAATTTTCAACGAAAGTGAAAAATATTATCAATGCAGATAGTTAGGCAAATTGGAACTTTTTATAATATGCCACTATACATGCATATTAATTGATAGTGCAAAATGATAAAATTCAAATTAAATATCTCTTTCCTGTGTATTCTATTTTACCATAAATGATCAAATCCATGTTGTGATTTACCTTCTTTTTTTTAAATATATCCCATTTACGTGTCTTAAATCTCTTATTCATGGTGATATCAAGTATCACGACTAGATGTTTTGGGACCAAAATGGCATTTTTTCCAAGAATTTCAGTAATGATGTGACTTTAATTAGTCTACCAATATCATTTATTGTGTAAAGAACCTTTATTTTGCTTAAAAATTAAAATACTCATATTTGTGAATATTGATTTATCAGGAAAATATTTTATAAAATTAATGTCAAATCTAGTTGCTAGTATATCTTGTTACTTGTCAACCGGGTTCTTTTTTCTGTCATTGCGATATGGACCTTATACATAAAATTGCTTTGATAGTACAAGTTACTGTGAAATATGGAAGAATTATTTTTCCATTATTGCATCATAAAATCATATTGAAATCAATTTTAACCAAGCTATTGACTTTTTGACACAGTCGATTTTTCCACCCAGGTGGCATAGGACCCAGATGGGCTAGCCCACTTGGCTGAAACTTAAAGTGGATTCTAGAAATTAGTTTTGCAGCAAGATTATATCATGTGGCAAATATGTTTAATTCCTGTAGGTCTCGTTAAGACCTGTATAATTATGATAATGACAACAATAACAATGATGATGATGATGATGATGATGATGATGAAGATGATGATGATGATGTCATTTAGATCTGATTGAGTGAAAAAATAAAAGTATAATCCTATACGACTGACCAATTTTTTCAAATCTGACAATCTAACACCAACTTATTAATGTGGAATGGCCCCAGAAAAAAGTTATTTACTAAAAATATCAAAACAAGCGTTGCCTACTAAGCAACCAACTGGGCCCCATTTGTACCCACGGACTTTTTCATTTTTGAAAACCTATCGTTTTACGTAGGCGGGCTATTTTCACAAATAGGGACAAATAACGGTAAAGACACTTTTCAAATTTCAAGGTTTAATTTTTTCATATTTATTACTTGCTACATGCAGGTAAAGGGTTTTGATGTGTGTTGAACTTAAACACCAAGCATCAAATATTTTTTTTATTGAAATATATGAATTTTTATATTTTTATGCCTTGTCTTTACTGTTAACCATAATAACAGAAAAGATTGATATTGGTATTGATATTTGTAAAATAAAAACTTGGCACAAAGAAAAATGTTAATTAGAACTACAAACTAAACAGAGCAAAGATAAAAATAAAGAAGATGCTATTTGAATTATTATTGTAACTTATATCATAGAATGTATTATATACTGATGTTACCAGTTTTGGATGAAAACATCAATAAAATTATTTCTTTGAAGATGCTCTTAAAATTAAATTATACTTTATTGGTCAAATAATACATTGTACATTTGAAATTGTTTTTTCGGACTTTCACCGACTCTTGGTGGGCTTTATGATTTTTTTTTGAAGATAAACTAATATGTGTTCTAAAATGCAAATCATATAAGTAATTTTTTTCACTGAGACATTCTTATTCATACTTTTATATGGAAAGGATGATGGTAAAGACAAAAAGGAACAACTGTAAAGACATATTTGTGCCTCACTTTAACATTTAATTTAATGCTGATTCAAAGATATTGTGCAGCAAAATACTAAATATCATGCATTAACTGCTGCTAAAATTCTGTACTCT
>JAVSBT010224530.1:0-13111 GCA_033118115.1 Pharyngocirrus eroticus | reverse complement strand
ATAAAACATGATATAAAAAGGACACATTACAAATTGTCCATAAGACAATTTACTGGCAGGTAAAATTGAAAATTTCCAACTGAGAATATGTATATAGATAAATATATTGTTTTCAACATTTATATGGTCTTTTTATATACCATTATAGCTGTTGTCCTTGACAGGTTTTTTTATTTGGATATTTTTTATACAAGGTGGCCTTTCACGCAGTTGTATGACTAGAATCTTTTGAAAGCTGGAAAACACAAAATTATATTTTAAACAAGACCGTAACCTGTAACACAAAAGGTTGTAGTGGAACAATTATGATGTATCATGGATTATTACACAATAATAAGACAAATGTTATTTGTCTTTCCAGTTAATACTCATAGCTCATCTAAAGTACATTTACTGAGAAATTTTGATTATTACTTGTCTGACACATACATTGTAATTATAACATTTGAGATTGGTTTAATCATTTGCAGGGGTATAGAGGATTGGTTGAGAAAATATACATAATTATATATCTATGTAAAAGATAAATAGATAGTAGTTTCTTGTATGTTCCTAAAAGAGCCAAATGGTGATATTTAGGCCATTCCTTATTGATTAGTTTGAAGGCCTTGGGCGGGTTGGTCGAAATTTGGAAAAATATTGCCTTGACAACAGAATCAAGGGAAATTTACCCCTACAAAATGTACCTCTACATAATATATCAAACAATTCTTTTTAGCTGCTTTAATTCTAGGCAAATACAACAAATAGGAATAATAGGGAGCTCGATTACCCCCTAAGCCAATCAATTGTCACAAATGAGAAGAATAGGGTGCTTCTTAAGGCTAATGGAACCCTTGGTGTTCTCTCTGGATTAAGAAACAAGCTTGAGCTGCCAATGAAGTTTGTTCTTGAGTGATCTATTACCTTGATACCGTCTGTAGGGAGGAACCTTGGAGCAAAGGTTGTGATTTGTGGGGCATTTTTGACTCGGTTTTATGTTGCAATAAGGGAATGGCTTGTTATTGCTTAATACAATCAATATTGATCTTCTGATCGCTCAAGTATCTCGTATAGCAAGTCTAATCTGGTTTATTGTCTGGATGGTTAAACAAGATCATTGTTAGGGAAATTGGATGATTGTTCTTTGGATTCTTTACTTTTATAGGATTGCGATGTCAAAGTATTCATATCTCTTAAAAATCAACAGCATAGTATATACTCATCCTATACATACTCTCCTATAGTGAATACAGACTTTCTTAATTTGTAGTCATCCTAAATAGGTGAATGTTTACGCAAACAATTTGAGAAAAAATCTGGAAAATTAGAAGGTGTTATTGTGTTATTTAAAAGAGAGCTATCTAACAATTGTTTTTAAAAATTCAGGCAAAGAGATAATTACATTGGGTATACAATACATGTTTATTGATATATGCAATTATTTTGCATGGATGTTTCTATAACAACACATTCTAAGAATCTTGCTGCATCATATTGCTGCATCCATAAGCAAGAAAGCTACTCCGAATAGGTTCAATTTGAATTTATTAGCAAATGTTAATTGTTAACTACAACATCTTCAGGCAATAATTTAGCTTTCTTGCTTTATATGAATGTAAAATTATCAGCTGATACTGGTGTTATATTGCTGTATAAGCAGTGACCCTTTTCTCTTTCGTTGCAATAACCCTGGTTTTTTTTAAATTTTCCTTAAACAGAATAGCCCAGTCAAGACTGCAACACTGTGTCTTATCATTCTGCATAGAGTTACAGCAGTGTTTTTGAAAAAGTCATGAAAAAGTGCTTAGAAAATATAATCCGTTGTAATTTCTGAAGCAATCCTTAGCTTTCTACTTATATAGAGCACCTTTCAGTTCTTCATTCTTTAAATCTAATTTGTTTTTTCTAAGGAAATAATGTGTTTTTAATCAGTTTGAAATTGGATCATTGTATTTTTCCAAGGTTAAACTCCTCAATCCAAATTGGCAAAAACAAGGCATCTATATTCTGGAACCCATATTTCTTAACCAAGGCATGATTTTTACATGAAATCTGATAGTATTTTTTTATCATAATTGCTGTCACAAGTTCATGCATTACACCTGTAGAAGAGAGCAATAACAGATAATTGGCATGACTTATTTCAGTGCTGCAACAAACATATTGGTGGCTTCATTTCTCTTTTTTTTGACAAGAATAATAATTCTATCTTTTGTGACCACCTCTTCGACTGGTCTTGTTGTAGTCTTCTTAGAGAGGTAGCCCCATAAGGGATGTTTTACTTATAAGGGTTTTATGAACTATGCATAATTATGGTCTATGCATAATTATGTAAATCAAATGGCCCCATTCCATAGTGGTCCCCGTCTTTTTTTCTTGAGGTAGTTTGTTGGAAAGGTTTGATTGAATATATTTACTCCATTATCCATTCATGAATTTATTGTATCAAAATACAAAATCTCATTGTTTCCATTGGCAACCAAATTGGAAAGTAGCCTTATCTTGGTATTTTAATATGAGTGATGCAATCTTATCATTTAACAAGATTCATGTTTTTCTGTGTTATAAAGCTTGATCTCATGGTTTGCTTGCTGTTGAAAACAACAACTCTACTTTTATAGTAAAGAAGAAGATATTTTGCAATAAAACACTGGCTTTACTGACAGTAAAAGTGAAACATATTTACAAATAAAAACAACAAGAAGTAGTGTCTCTAATTTTAAATAATTGAAATACAATTTTAAAACCTAAGGACTATTTATTCTTTTAACTGTGCAAATATTTTTACTGTATGTGATTCAACTTTTTGTTGCGAAATAAAGTTTTTATTTATTTATCATTATTCTTACTTTTGATACACTTATTCTAGATATAGAGGCCATTAGATCATTGGACTTTTCTCCAATTCTAAGGACTAATTTTAGGAACAAATTCAATGTGCTCCTTAGGCAAGATTTTGTTTCGGCCTAAACGGGTTGATATCAAATTTTGAATGCATGATCAAGATTTTTTGAAACAAATATCATGATTAATATGTTGTTTCAACAAGAGATATCAAATTTACCTTAGGCTATGGGCTTTGTGCCTCCCAAACTTTTGCACTGGGATCAGCAGGAACATTACACAGATGGAATTGGCTATTATTGTCAGATTTTTAGACTGCCAAGAATGTGCAATGAGAATTCCAGTTTTAAGATGCTATTATGTATTTGGTTTTATTCCTATATCGTTAAATCTGCTTCAGTTTGAAAAGGCTTTAGTGGATGGAATATGAATAATAGAAAACATGATTATATGATGATAATACAAAGTAGATAAGACCTTCATCCCAACAGCTCTTGGCAGAAATTGTCCAATTGCTTTTTTTAAAGTGACCATCCCACAATTTATATAGGAATTACTTTATGAAAACATTGATGCACTTTAACATTCTATGTTATTGTAAGGCCACTATTTTTCATTTGTGAAAAAAAAAAAACTTTCCCTTTCCTTGGCAACATACTATTTGATATTCTACAGTGCCCATATGCAATTATTCAATGCTATTAAAACAAGCCCAAAGGTGCTTACACATCCGATTGCAAAGTGTCAGAACAAACAAAAAAATATTTATAACAAGCAAGATTTCTGGGTTTTTTTTTGGGCCTAACTAGAATCTATAGATTGGTTTCTTTTGATAACCATGTGATGGGGATCAGTGATATGTTATGTAAACTTTGATCTGATGGCTGTGAAACATTGGCAACTTCCCTGTTTCCTTGGGAAAACTGAATTTGTAAATAAATATTTGTGGAGTTGCTTGATGATTAAAGAGAGCAATCACACTGTGCTGTCATGAAGTGTTGTAGTAGCCAGATGAGATGTTGCTATTGCTAGCCATACACAAATTACTATATTTGTTGTACATAGAACGGGAGTTGTATAATGTAAAATATAAGCAATACTACTATTTTTTCAAATTGTAGCCATTTGTATCTTTTAGTGCATGTAAGGCTTATGTTCAGTATTAGCTGTGAATGTTATTTATTTATCTGGAAGCCATTTGGTTGGGGTTTTTTCTTCACCTGTTGGACAGTAATATTTCATTTCCAAACAAAAACAGAAACAAGTTAATCCATCTACAAACACTATTTAGATTCTACTTTTTAAAGTATTTCACAGTACTCTGGGAGTGTCATTTATGTATTGAAGGCTATTCTGCAATCATTCTTTCTGCCATTGAAATGGGAAACTTTTGCTCCTGATCTTTTCAAGTCTGTAGACAATTATCCATGAGTAACCTACAAGATTTTTGCTATCACTTCTTACCAAAACATATGCTACTAAACTCAAATTATAAATTTAATCTAGAGTGAGTTTTTGATAAGAAATTATGGGGGGGGGGGGGGTCCCATATTGTCTACAGACTTAAAATATCAGAAGCAAAAGTTCCTTATTATTAATAATTTATACTTCAAATGTATCTAATTGGTTAAAGGCTTGTTGAAATACTCATCAGTTCCTATCCTATACATGCTTAAATTCAATTTTGATTTATCATAACCATACTACAGGTCTATCATTTTTTGTTTTTATTTACAGGAGTTGCTATTTTTCTTTGTTACATCAACCAGTTGACCTTTTTTGCTGGATGTCTTGTTCTTCATGCCAGGAGGGTGAATGCTTCACGCCATTGTGTCACATGCTTGACAACCAAATCAAGAGAAGAAATGGAAAATGAGGGAAAGTGTCAACTGAAACTTTTGCTTTGTAGTGGGAATCCCCCTAGAAAAGCTGATGAGCAATTTAGTGTTCCCTGTAGAAAACTCCCAAAACATGCCTACTCAAAGATTCTTTTATCAGACCCAGCAAAATGTGTGGTGATAGTACTCTTTATTGCGTACTTGGCAACTTGTTTTTGGGGAGCTTCTAGGATTGATAAAGGAATAAAAAAGGAGAATCTGGTGTCTAATGTGGGTTACAACGCCAAATATACAGAATGGGAAAAGGAATATTTTCCAACAACGGGTCTCATGGTGATGTTTGTGATTACTGAACCAATTCATTACAATACAAAAGAAACGCAAAACAAAATTAAAAAGACCCTGGATAGAGCTAAGAGAAACCTATCCATCATTGATTCCAGTGGATGGATTTGTTGGATTGAAGATTACCTCAGCTATTTGGATTTTATGAAAGGAGAAGATGTTGAATTTACAGATGAAGAATTCTTTTCCATTTTAGTGACCGAATTCCTAGTGGATCATCCCGAATATACACATGATGTGATCCTCAATGAGGACAATTCCAAGATATTAGCCTCAAGGTTTTATGTACATAGTATTTACCAAGACAGCTCCACTGATACGGTTAATCTCATGAGAGACATGAGAAGTACCGCAGCCAATGCTTCCCTTCCAATCATTGTGTTCAGTCCAGAGTTTTTATACAGTGAGCACCATGAGACAATCTTAAAAAACACATTGTTAGCAGTTGGCGTTACCATTATAGGGATGCTGTTTGTGGCTCTAATGTTCATACCACATCCTGTAGCAGTTACATGTGTCACTGGTTCCATGGTGACAATAGTAATAGGAATGCTTGGGTTTTGCTACTTCTCTGGATTGCCACTTAGTGCAATTGAAACAATACAAATCATCTTAAGTGTTGGCCTGTGCCTCAACTTTACAGTACATATAAGCCATGCTTTTATGACAGTATGTGGCAGTAATCGCAACGAGCGTGTAAGGACAGCTCTGTTCAAAGTTGGTGGTACCATTCTCAATGGCGCCATTTGCCTCCTTATTGGAATTGCCATGCTGGCTTTTGGACGTTCCTATATTTTTGTATCTTTTTTTAAGACCATGTGCATGGTTGTTGTACTTGGTCTTCTCCATGCTTTGATATTCCTCCCAGTATTACTGTCTTTTGTGGGACCAAGGAGAACAATTAAACCAAGAATGTTCATTCCTGTTTCGCCAAGTTGTCGAAGTTTAACTAGTGCATATTCTGCATGTACATACACTTCTTTTGCATCTCAAAAAGAAGGCTCAAAGAAGAGCACTCCAAGAAGCTCTTCAGAGAAAGAAAATATCCCCACAACTGATGCTAATAATATAAATGCTAAATCAACTCAAAACTGTGTCAACCAAAATGAGACCAAAGTTCTCCCTCCAGCCATAAAAAATTCTGACACAGAAACTTATGATACTCCCCCTACATCTAGACATGAACTTCTAGGTAAACTAAATGAAACACCAATGCAAAATGATTCCAATAGAAATTATACTAAAGTCACAAAAAAATTGACAATATCAGATCCAGAAGTGACCAACCAAATCCCTGACGTCATTACCACTGACCCAGCCATGGTAGAAATTGCATTGAATGATAACCAGCATATTCAAACATAGTTTAAATGAGAGGCCAGAGGGTGTTTTCTTTTGTTTTTAATTAGAGAATTATTTCTTAGTCAGAGCAGGACAGAGACAAATTTTATGATCAAACATTTGAATACAAGGTGGATAATTATGTTCCAGAGGATTCTTCAGAATCAGAATGATTTGAAGATATCCCACACATTGTATGGTCATCTGGTTGCTGAAGAATCATTCACTTTCCAACAAAGTGAAAAAATAGTAACAATAAAATGTACTGTATAAATTAATACTGCAAGGTAAACATGAATGTATGAATAAAAAAACCTTATAATATATTGCAAATTACTTTTACAATAATATACAATGTTCAACAAGACAGTTCTTTGTAAAACTATTACAGCATATTGATCTGATGAAAATAAGCCCCACCACGTCCTTATTGTTTCAAAGGTGTTATTTTGTATGATAATTATAACATTTGGAAATATCCTTTCCAATGAGTTGATCCTAACTGTGATGACTATTATTCTAAAATTCCAACTACATTGTCTGTTATGTCCAGACAGTGTTGAAACATGTAAATAAATTGAGTCATGGTTTTCATTTCTGTATTTAAACCAATTGTAAATAAACAATATGAAAACAGCAAACTAAACATGTCTTCAAAGAAATGTGTTCTTTTTTAAATTTCAGAGATGGATGATATTCACACTTATTTTCAATGACCCTAATCGGTTTTATCTCAGCAGTTACAAAGCTGATTTGAAAATATTATGAAACCGTTATTGGATGACGAAAATACATGTACTTTTCTCCCGAAGACTATCCAGACTAAAATATCCTACAGCAAATACTAGTACAAAATTTTCAATCTTTCAACTTCCAGTATCTTTTTAGCAATATTGCAACAAGTTTAAAAAAAACAGCAACATACAGGGGAAGGAGATAGTATACAACTTTAATTCAAAGGGGGGTTGTTGCCAAGTGAACAGTCATCCAACTAACATCTTTAACAGTAAATGTTAGTCACTGATGAAAAAGATAACATTGACTCCATCTGAAGGTATAATCCACTGATCCTTGAATGATAGATATGTGGCAAATACCAACTATGACAAAGGCTTAGACTATTGGCTAGTTCACCATGAGCCTGGTTATAAAGTTTTTTTAGTTTAAAGAGCATTCCTACACTCTTGAAGCAATTTGTCTGAAATATGTTACTGCTTTAGGAAGAAATATACTAGGGAAATAAAGAATGCACACACTTAGTTTTCAACATAATTTTACTATAAAAGGTAACATCTTCTTTCTTCCAGTGTAGTAAGAAGGATGACAATATTCAAATATTTTATATCCAAATCAGTCAGGCAGTCTTTTTGAAATCAGTTTTTTGACATTTGTTATATCACTGAAACAGTCTTTTCTACAGTGTCTTAGATAAAAGTCCAACATAGAACTATGTCTTTGTTGCATCTTCTGCTTGTGATGCACTGTTGTCCATACTATCCTCGTCTTTTTCCCGCTTTGACTTTCGACTCTTTTTGTGCTTTGACGATCTACTTTTGTCATCAGTGTCTTCATGTTTTCTACAATTAATAAACAGTAAAAGTTAACACGTTTTCATTTTAGTTTATGCTAAAATAAGAAATTCAGGGTTTCACTAGAAAACAGCAATACCAAGAACGTCAACCCTGAAATATTTACAACAAATGATAGGAACTGCAGCAGCAGTAGTTAAAAACAAAATCCAAAAACTAGAGCAAAACACCCAACATACCTTCTTCTGTGTCTTTCTTCCCTGTCTCTGTGTCGCCTTTCCCTATCTCTGTCTCTATCTCTTGATCTTGAACGTGATCTTGATCTCCGCCGTCTATCACTTTCAAATGGATCATACATTTCCCCTCTTGGTCCCCTTTCTCTGTCTCTGCTGTAATGTCTATCTCTTTCCTCATCAGAGCTGAAAAATATCATATCCACAGCATCAAAATCTGGACAATCTACTACCTAATTTCATCCATACTGTCATGACAGCAAACCGATTGACATTCTTTTTGTTTTAATAACAAGAAAGCAATGGATCTCTTTACATCAATTCACCTTGCTTAAATGTAGATAACTTTTTTCAATTTGAAAAGCCAAAGCTGTTCTTTTTTTTATAGTCACAAAAATTAATGAGAGTGACACTAGGGGGGGGGTCAGAGAGGTTTGGGTTACATCCCTTGTTTATTTTTAAGATAAGTGGTCTTTACTGACATATTTCCTGGACAAAATAATCAAAATAGACCCCTGTTGTATGTTATGGTTTGTGATTTTCAACTAAGCCCTACCTTGTGTGTCCATTTAAAGAAAATTAGATTTCTAATAAAATTATGAATAAAACTTTTTAGTCTCTAGTGTAACTAATGTTATGACCAACAGCATATACATGTAGTTTCACCAAAGATTGTAAAGAGTCCGATTGAAAAACATTACATTAAATAGATGTGTACAAGACTAATGAAAGGAAGTTGATAACTGAGAGTGAAAAGTTATCAAAATATCTCTATTGCAGAAGTAAGCATTTCTAAGTTATAAAAACACATATCTCAGGTGCTTTACAGTTGTGTGTGTTCTAGCATATAATTTGCCATTACATTCTTTCTTGTGAATTGGTTTGCAAGGGAGGGGTCAGTTTTATGGAGAAAAGAGGGCTTTTGTATTTTGCTGAATACATAATACATCAACAACTTAACTCTTTATCCTACAGTTTTGCCTAAGAGAATGTCATAAGTCCTATCAGGTCATGATCATGTGCCTGTCTACCTGTTGATCACATGATGCCAGAGATTATTTGGGCTTTATTTTGTGTGGGGGGGGGGAGGGGAAATTATGTTTACTATTAGGCCATCTTTTGGCGTTGTATTTGTCACTTCATTGGTAAAAAAAGATCGGATTTGAGGACCCCCATTGGGTGACAGATAGTGTGAAATAAAATACTTTATATTTTTTTCAAATTTGCCGATACCTACATATTACTTAACTGTTTGAATATTCTTTTTTATATTTTTCCTTAATAATTTGTTGTAGGTACTTATTTATTTCCGAAAATTGTTCACAATTTTTGTTGTGTAATTGAAAACAAATATAGCATACACTCTTTTTTATATATTTTTCTCTTCAGTTATTCAAGACACAGAGTCTACACTTGAGGGTCAGAGAAGCCTGCATAAATTTTATGGACAGAAATCAGGAGTTATTTGAACCAGTAAGTATTGTGTGCATGTTCATTACCTTACAAAGGTGCTGACAGTGACATTTGTTTAAGAAAATATTATTTCCAAGTTAGTTCACATAAATTGGGTGTGCATATATTCCCTCACTCTTTTGTTCAACCATGAGGAAGTTGCTCTTATTTGATGAGGGGCACAAAAGAATCTATTCCTGCATTGTCACATCACTTCAATTCTGTAAGGCCAGTTGGTAAGGGCAGTGACCCACTGCAATCAAAATGTGGGTATGGAAAGACTCTTTTAGGGATGCTAAAGTGCCACAAAAGCCTTTCTTTATTGTTTGGGAACTCTCTTTTTCTTAAATGTTAAACATTTCTTGACTCCTTATCAACATAAGTGGGATGAGACAACTGAAGTCCACAACATTTTAACTTCCTTTACTTACTCTGTACCATGCAAGTGTGCAATATGCTATATAAATTACAGAAAGATGATGACGAATAATCAATTTATTGAAGGAATGTTAATGGTAGTTTGTTCAGAATCTGTCAATGAAAGAGGAGACTTTGAAATTTGAATTGGTTGACATTTATGAGAGATTTATGTGAAATCTAAATTGTAGATGGATGACAGAACTAGCAAATAGTTCAGTTGAAGACTAAGATTTAAGATAGATTTATGAGCTACCAATGAATATGATAGATGTGGAATTAAAATTAATTGTAAAAGTGAATTGATCATAAAGCATCTCCCCTCAATCTTTTGTTGTCAAATATATTGACCTTTTGCACGTTTTTTCCCCGTGTTGCCATTTAATGACGATTTAAGATTGATCATCATGCATGCTGTCTTTTATATGATGGATACAGGGTTGTTAAATATGCCCTGTAGACGTCATGATATTTCAGTGATGCAAGTGAACTCTCATTTTATTTGTGTTACACAAGGCAAATGCAGAAGAAATATAGGTTATCAAGGAAACTGCGAACTATTTATATTATGTTGTGTATCAAAGTTTGGTAACATTGCATAGGTCTTTTTCATTCACTTGACGTTCAACTACAACACCCATCATTGTGTTTCAGTAGAGAGTTATTTATTGCTTGTCAAAACTCAACTTTCAGTCAAAGAAAAGAAAGAACATTGAACTTATGGTGGACCTAGTCATTAATGGCCCCAGCGGCTGTTGGAGCAACTACAGTATGCCTCTGCTAAAGGCCTAGCCCTATAGTAGCTCTACAAATGTAGCAATATAGTTTGTCACCAATCGTAATTGTAAAAACGTTTGCACAATAGGGCAATATATTAGATTGTAGCTGTGAGAAGCCATGGCAAACTGACATAATTCTTCCAAGTACTGTACACACTAAAATGAAAATGCTGTACCACTTCTATTTTGCAAATCTACTAGTAATTAGATGTATAACATTCATAACATAGACTGTAATGGTCAATACATATTAATGAATACTTTGATATGAGCTAGGTCATTTATTTTGGTATCTGAGTAAATCTTTTTTTTCTAATCACAAGATGCCTTATCAAGTAATTTAATGACAGAGACAAGACTTGAATCTACTGTTGCACATTGTTACTTCTAAACACCCTTTGCAGATACAATAGGATTGGCTTATGTTATTTGAACCAAATGTCATAGTTCAAATACTTAAAATTTGATTTTGATTTTGTCTGACATATGGCGCTACGATATTTTATAGCGCTACATATTTTGTTGCAACTTGACAGTGAATATGCAAATCATAATCTGTGTGTACAAGTCTACTTAATTTTGTTAAACAAATGTCTCAGGTGCCTTCGTTATACTTTGGCATATGTATATGGAACAAATATAGTTACATTGGTATAATTCATGTCATCATGAAGATATTCAAAATTGTTAGCATCCAAAATAAACTTTTGTTTACTATAATATTTGCTACTAATCATAACCTTTGTAGATAAAACCTGCATAAGGGTTGTCAATGGGACTTTTTCCATCGAAAAACCACAACAGATGATTCACTTTTTTAGATTTATAAAAGATTTTATTTGTGAAAATATTTAAAATGTCACACATTTGAATATGTTTACCGAGATGTAAAAAAATCCCTCATTGCCTTATAAACAATCTGTTGTGACAACTAGCTTTATTCAATTGATTTTTTTTTGTTTTTTTTAGTGAATAATTTTGGACAATTTTCTTTCAGTTTATTGACATCCCATTTGATCACCATTTGTTTAATCTAAGACAGGCAAAGGTAAGTTTATATTAGTTAAATAAACATTAATTTCTGTCATATAATATATAGGGCCAGTTGAAATCGGTTTTAAAAAAATTGCATTTTAAGGGGGGAAAAAATGCAAATCTCGGAACTGTCTTTCATAACTTAATGTAATTATGATATGTGTAAGGTATAAACAAATATCTTATGTATCTAATTCAAACATGTGAGACTTAAATTTTATATACTAGTAATTTACTTGTCAAATCAACAACAAGAAGACTTCACTCAGCCCTTTTTATGTTGACACGACAGACAGGATATGTTACGATTTGCAAGGGGTATTCAACAATGATGCAATATTGAACAAATAACCTTTCTATAGTTTTTTGATGTTTAACCAAAAATGTATATTTACAAGCCTACAGAATTTTTGATGGATTTTGTTGCCTAAACTTGACATTAAATAAAAAAATAGAAACAAACAATATATTGACTAACATACTAATGAATAAAGGCCAAAGACAAATCTGCTTTTTACTCAACCTGTGTTTTGTAAACCTTTGAAATTATGAACGTTGATGTTAGACGTGCAAATGGTTTTTTTAAAAATAGTTTAACCAAGAATATTTGATACGAATTGTAATCCAACTTCTTATGTTTCAAGTAAAGCTAATTATTGCACATTTTTATTATTTTAAAGCAGATGAATTTTGACTAGGAATTTCCTTTCTAAATGCCAAATTTCACTTTTTGCACTAAATTTGGGTTATTAGATTTCCATTGAAAAAAAGCTTTGAAAGCATAGTATAAACACTGGCCTTGAACTTTTTGAACTGAGCATCACTCACATTGATAACCTTCCATTCAAAATGTCTCCTATTGTAAACCAGGTCGAGGTAATTTCCTATGCAAGTATCTACATGTTAAGATATGGAGTTAGGATAAGGATTAGGTTAACCTAACCCTAATCCCGACCCCTACCCGACCCTGACCCTAGCCCTGACCCTGACCCTGACCCTGACCCTAACCCTATATTTGCTCTATTACCTTGTTATCCCAACCTAATCACAATTCACATAGTTGTAAGCATATTCATTATCACTATGTGTAGATACTTGTATAGGATATTAGCTCTACCTGTAAACCATTTGAAATACTAACATGGTACATTTTATATTTTTCTAAAGACACTATAGTATTGCTGCTTCAAATGTTATTGCTTCAAAGGCAGGAGTTTTGTAATTTTTAGTTTTTCGAATGAAATCGATTTTAGTTGAGGGTAGGAGGGAGGGAAATAAAAATAAAAATAATTTTGTATAATATGAAAAAAATTGTT